>ML779828.1:574710-613380 GCA_009831015.1 Picea engelmannii | reverse complement strand
GTGTGAAGGTGATGGAGACAGGGGAGAGCAAGGAAAGAATGGAAAGGTCTATAAATCGGTTAGACAGGATTCAAAAAAAGGTTACGGGGATACTCAGGAGAGATGAGTATTCCACGGTCAAATTTTATGTATCGAAATTTTTGGCTGCAAAACATGTAAAATGGAAGATATCATGATGGGGAATTTCAACGGTTGGTTTGTATATTTGTGGAATTCTGACAAAGTGGCTAAGTATTGAATAGGGAAATGGTCGGGCGGACTCGTTCTCAAAAGCGAGGATTGAAGTTTTCATGAAGGGACCAACCCGACTACGTGCAAATGACATTCCATGATGTTTGAAATTAGTGCTTTCTAATTGCATGCCTATAAATAAGATATTATATATAATTGGTAATTTCTAATTGAAAAAGGACATGGGCATAGGAAACAACGACTAAGAACTGAATATTTCTTCAACCCGCTAAACTGACAATCCGCCAAAGAAATTCAAAGAAATGGCGAAGAATGGAAAGTGGACAAACTGGCTTCAAAATGGGGTGAGAATAATTCCACAAAAGACGTGAGGACCCGACGGTTAAATTGTATTTCTCGAAAGTTTTCAATGCAAAATGTATACCATGGAAGAGGGTATGATAGGTGGAGTGTAATACGGAAGAGGGTATGATCTAAGTCTAGTTGTAAATTTGTATATCGCAGAAGTGACTGTACTTTTCGCAGGCCATGGAACTACAAAAGGCCAATCTAGACCGTATCTACAGGGAATTCACGATCGGAGAAGTATCTTCATCTATCAATTTGTCTATCGCAGAACTCCGAGGCATTTTATTAGCCAACCATCACGGAAGTCCAACTATCAATTTGTATAATGTGGAACTGTGGGTGTTATTTGTAGGGAACATAACTATAGAGTAAATGTTTTTCCCTTTAATATAGCATCTGTGTCGCAAATGTGGTATGACTCGTTTTGGCACTTTTCCATCCATAAACAAAGGAAATATTGAGCCTGCTATCCCTAGAGCACATGTGTCAATTTTTATATCACGAAGGTCTGAATGTTGTTTGGAGGTCACATAAAAGTACAAGTGAAATGTTGAGCCAGTCATCGTGCAAGTCCGCCTGTCAATTTGTATATGGTGGAAATATGGGTGCTACGTGTACGACACAAAACAATAGAGGGCCAATTTAAAGAAAGAGGAAGCGCTCATTGGAAACGTGTGAATCCGGCAAGCCGCACAACAAGGCATTTAAAAAAAAATGATTAAGTAACTAGCAAGAGAAACTATAGGGAATAAAAGAGTGGGAAAATAGAAAGGAGGAGGGAAGTTTTCGTAAGCGCAAATTGGTTTCAAAGAAACCCCATTGTTGCAAAACCATCATTTTCTACTAATTGCCAGCAAATGCTTTGTCGAAGATTAGATTTTATTGGAACGTGTGGGTGTAAATGTCTTCTTGATACATTATTCTATGGCTGTAACATATTAACTTAAGTATTAAACTTCTTGCATTATGGATTGTTAGCTTTAAAACTTAATAATTGCATGTCTAGAAACAAGAATGATGATTTTGCTACAAGATTGTAAATTGGTATTGCTATGTTCTATCCACATTACGAATAGAATTGAACGTTGGTTTGAAACAGTGTGTAATCCATTTTTTGTTTGCATAAAAGGATGGTGGATTGACACAGTACATTTTCATATAATTTTTACATGTTCCATATTAGAAAAAATAACCTAAGTAGACATAATATCCAAGAACTAAGACAACACCGAACCATGCCAATGAGAACAGGCGTTAAATCCAGAAAAGAAGAAACAACGAAGACTCGAAGGAAATTTTTTTTAATTGAAAATCCATTTAAAAAAATAAGAAAAAACCAAGTATTGTACATCTATCCTTAGAAATTGGACCCAGTTCTTCGGGCCAAAACATTGAACATATCTGCCACAAGCACAGGCACAAGATTCGTAGTATGAAACATCCTTGCACTTTTCTCCTCGATGAATCATCCTCTGGTGAAATTGATAGTTTTTAGTAGCTTCTCGTGAGGAAGAAGATGAAAAATGTTGCAGGGAAAATGGAATAGCCCTTAAATGAAACTGCCTTTGCATAGTCGAAAAAATTTAGGGACACAGGTTGCATGTGCAATTTCAAATGCCCAAATTAGTCCATTTTGGGTGGAAGGAGATGACTAGTAGAAAAATTCCTTGCAACAGTGAGAGTTATGGGCCTGATTCACAAAGATGTTAATTGTATATCCAGAGAACAGGACAATAGTCCTGCAAGTGAATAATTTTTTGGCTTGAAATATATCTCTAGGAGCATCAACATATCATTTATTTACAATGAAACTCTTTTGCCCAGAACAAAATAATTTGGAACTCTATAATTCCTACTTTTTCAATGCAAAGAGGCTATTCCATTCAGCATCGGTTTCTTTTCTGAAAATATTTTTGGTGTTGTCAGGACCGCCATCATTGAGATGGGAAGTTCCACCCATTATGGTTGATTTCAATTTGGGCGCAAGAGTGAGAAGAGTCTCTGCATTTCCATCATTCATTGTCGTATCACTGACCATCAAATCATCTTCTTCCGGCTCAGAATCCATGACTTCAACCTCTGCGACAACCATGAATGTAACTAGGCAGGTTCTCTGAGCAGGTAGGGTTGCCTTGGAATTCTTTGTCTTGAAATATATCTCTCGGTGTACCAAGGGAAGATCTCCTTTTTTGCTCCTGGGTGGAGGGAGATGAGCAGTAAGAATATGCCTTGGAATAGTGGAACCTCTAGCCATTATGCCCAAATGTGTTTATCGTATCTGGATAAAACTGCTGCCACAAGCTAATGACAATTTTCATTTTCTTGAGACGATGTTTGAAATGAAAATCAGGGATGGATAATATAACCCTCTGCAAATTATGATTTAATGTGTATCAATGGAATATCTCCTTGAGCCTTTCGCTAATCAATGACAATCTCCAGGGTTCATGCGAAATGAGTTGTCACCATTACAACTCACTAATTTCAGAATTAGAAAAAAATGTGAAGGTCACGATGAAGACGAAGAGATATTAAGAATTAGAAATTTCTTAAAGGCGCCAACCCACCAGCAGAAAAAAATAGATTGCATCATGTTTGAAATGAATATTTCGAAAGGATAACGTACTTCTACAAAAATCTTAGTTTAATTCGTAGTAATGACAAATCTTCTCCATATTTTCGGACATTAATGACAATGTTAAGCCCTAATATTGGATCATTACCCCTTAATTAGGGCATACTACATTAGTAATGTTGTTTTATTTATGTCATCTTTATTCCATTACTTGTAATTATACCTCCTAGTCTCCTATATATACCAAGGAGACATTTTTATTTGGAATCATCTTGTACTTGAACATTTATGTGGGGTAAAAGGAGGTTTCCCCCTCGAAGAGTCTTATTATCCTAAATTATCTCTTTTTCAAGGCATTGACTACTTATTCTGAGGTTTTTCTATGCTATATTGATATTTGGTTCTTAACATATGGTATTAGAGCTCAAGGTCTTGGGGTTTCGCTGCTACATCTGAGACACCTTGGAATTTTTGCTATAAATGTTTTTATACAATGTTTCAGAAGGAACAACTTGAAGGATATTTATTAGATAGATCAAGGTATATTGGGTTAAAATTTCATCTCTTGAGTCCTTATACTTTCAGAGATACATCTTGTGCAAGATAGGGTTCTAGAATCATCCTAAACTGATTCATTGCGGAATTTTCGATATAATTTTTTTTTGTAACATTTCAGACCCTGAAATCCAGAGGATATTCATAGAAATTAGTAAGGTATATGTGGTAAAAATTTCATCTTCTGTTTCATCTTACATTTGTATATACACCCTGTGGAAGATAGGGTATCTGACTAGTCTCAAGAAGGTGTTCCAAGTAAAACAATCATAACTTCTTCCTAGAGTATCAAAATTGAGTGAGATTGGTTTCAATGGATAGTGGACATTCTGTAGTAGTTTGGGTATGAGATTCATAATTTTATATCAAATATTTTGTGTGGGGCACTCTATACAAGTGTGATCTCATGGAAAGGCAAAAAATCAGCAAGTTGTGGGGAAGTTACTATAAATTCCACTTGGCACATCCAATTTTGTTCAAACCTATGGAATTGCAGAGAAGAAATATCAGAGAACTACATAAAAGAAATTTCCATACCCAAAAGGGACAAAACATGGGAGATACAACAGAAGAAACATTGTCTAGTAGAACCACTTCAAAATCAAGGTTCAAAAGTGATACTTGGCCAACATGCCACCCAAGAAGGGAACTTCTACACCAAATAAGCCTCCAAAAAATCCCACTTGGAATCTTGATAAAGGTGAAGAAATTTGTAGGGACATAAATTATTTACAAAAGAAGATAGTAACAAAAGATGAACTACAAGAGATGGAAGCTAAGTTGGAGGCAAAGATGGATGGTTTAAAAGAGGAGATCATGGAAGTATTGAAAAATTTCATAACAGAGAAGAAACTTGAAAGTGAAAATGCATCCCATGAAATTCATGATGAGGACATAACGAAGGTGAATCAAGAATGGAGAAACTCCAACTTTGGGTTGAAGACCAACCACATTCCTAAGATCGATATGAGGAAGTTTGATGGCAAGGACCCAATCACATGGATACTTCAGATGGAGCAATTCTTTTATCTACATAATCTGCCACATACACAAAAGGTGCAAATTGCTTCTTTATATTTGGAACCCAATCAATTTGTATGGTATCGATGGCTTTGTTCTTGCAAATCACTCATCACTTGGCCAATTTTCATGGAAGAAATGATAGCACACTATGAGGATACAAGGAGCAATACCTTCTTTAGCCAATTGATAAATCTCAAGAAAAAGGGTTCAGTTACCGAGCACATTGACAATTTCCAAAGACTGAATATAAAGGTAACAAATATTCTAGATGGGCACTTGATTGATGTATTCATAGGAACTTTAAAGGATAACATTCAACATGAGGTTCGCCTTTGGGAACCCAAATCATTGGAGAATGCATTTAAGGGGGCAAGAAATGTTGAAAGTTAAAATATGTCTATGGCTACTAGAAGGACCAATCCTAACATCTATAGAGAGAAAAATGCTACTTCTTCTAAAACACCTCAACCTACAAGGTTGACACCTCAACAATTGGAGGAAAGAAAAGAAAAAGGTTTATGCTTTAATTTTGACAACAAGTACAGTAAGGGACAAAAGTGTGGTGAGAAGAAATTATTCTACATAGATTGTGAAGTTGAAGAAGAACAAGAACAAGAACCATATCAAGATGAAAACGTAGAAGAAATTTTGTCTAAAGAATTCACTCCCATAATATCGTGTAATGTATTTTCTAGAATTAGCACTCCTCAAACCCTCAAGATCGAAGGATACATAAAAAAAAAAAGGTAATAGTCCTAATTGATTATGGCAGTACTCATAATTTCATTCACAATAAATTATCCAAAGCTCTCAATTGCTTTGTATATCTAGTGCCATAGTTTCAAGTAATGATAGCAGATGGAGGAACTATCAATTGCTCAGGAAAATGCAATAAGATCAATCTTACTATGGGAAAATATGTAATGAATAGTCCAAATATTGTTATACCCATGGGTGGTGCGGATGTTGTACTAGGAATCCAATGGTTACAACCATTAACAACATTGGCTTTTAATTTTCAAGAACTTTTCATGAAATTTTCATTGGAAGGAAAATAAATTTAGTTAAGAGGTATCATAGGGAAGCCTGATAAGGTGATAAGCTCTAATGGCATGAAAAAATTATTGAAAAAGGGGCATCAAGGCGTTATTGCACAACTATGCTCACTATATGTTCAAACATCTAAGCCATCTATTCCTCAAGATCTACAAGGGATCATTGATAAGCATTCCAAAGTATTTGAAGATATTCCCAAAGGTCTTCCACCCACTCGAAATCATGATCATGAAATTCACCTAATTCTTAGGAGTGTTCCTCCTAACATCAAGCCATACAGATACCCTTACACCCATAAGAGTGAAATTGAGTGCATGGTTGAAGAAATGTTAGAGGCTGGCATTATTAGACCTAACCAAAGTTCTTACTCTGCACCAGTGGTAATGGTATTCAAGAAAGATAGCTCATGGCGCATGTGTTCAGATTATAGAGAGCTCAACAATATCACTATTAAAGATAAGTTTCCCATTCCCGACATTGATGAATTGTTAGATGAACTACATGGAGCAATCTATTTCAGAAAATTTGATCTTTGTTCAAGGTATCATAAGATTAGAATGCAGGAAGAAGATATCCCAAAAACAATACTCATGAAGGCCATTATGATTTTTTGGTCGTGCCTTTTGGCATTACAAATGCACCTTCCACATTCCAAGGGTTGATGAATTCCATTTTCAATCCCTTCCTTTGAAAATTTGTGTTAGTATTTTTTGATGATATACTAATCTATAGCAGGTCTTGGGAGGATCATGTGTGATATGTTGACAAGGTGCTACAACTACTAAAGGAGCAACAGCTATATGCCAAACCATCCAAATGTTTCTTTGGAGTGAAGGAGGTAGATTATTTGGGTCATATTGTATCTCATGAAGGTGTCAAGATAGACCCTAACAATATTAAGGCCATGATGGACTGGATGATTCACAAAACATTGAAGAATATTAGAGGATTTTTGGGTTTGACAGGTTACTACCGCAAGTTTGTTCGGCACTATGGAAGAATAGCAACACCTTTAACGACACTAACTAAGAAGGATGCATTTTCATGGACTCCAGAGGCAACTAAAGCTTTTAAACAACTTAAAGAGGTGATTTATAAAGCTCCTGTCTTGACCACTCCAGACTTCACAAAAACCTTTATTGTGGAATGTGATGCCTCATGAAATGGAATTGGTGTTGTCCTAATGCAAGAAGGAAGGCCCCTGGCTTTTGAAAGTCGACCACTCAAGGGAAAGGACTTACACAAACCCATTAATGAGAAGGAAATGATGGCAATACTACATGCATTGAAGAAATGGTGTCCTTACCTAATAGGTAGGGACTTCAAGGTCAAAACAGATCATGATAGTCTTAAATACTTCTTGGAACAAATATTATCTTTAGAAGAGCAACAAAAATATTCCTCAACATGGAAAAATGATTCACTATGGTACAAAGATTGCTTATATTTATGTAAGAACTCCCATCTAAAACAAAAGGGACTATTGGAATTGCACACCTCTCTAGTAGGAGGGAACTCAGGATTTTTGAAAACCTACCATAGAGTCAAGAAGGATTTTTTTGGGGATGGCCTTAAAAATGATGTTCAAAGGTTTGTGGTAGAGTGCTTGGTTTGTCAACAAAATAAAGTGGAAACAATTAAGACCCCAGGTATTTTACAACCATTAGCCATCCCAAGTCAATGTTGGGAGGAGGTTTCCATGGATTTCATCACAGGGTTACCAAATTCTGAAGGAAAGAGTGTCATCATGGTGATTTTTAATAGACTGACCAAGTACACACACTTTTGTTCACTCTCTCATCCCATCAAATCTAGTACAGTTTCCACCACATTCATGGAGACAGTTCAAAAGCTACATGGAAGCCCAAAGATTATTGTAAGTGATAGAGATCCCATCTTCACTGGACATTTTTGGATAGAATTAATTTCTTGTTTGGGTACTCAATTGGCTCATAACTCATTCTATCATCCGCAATCTGATGGACAAACCAAGATAGTGAACAAATGTCTAGAAGGCTACCTTCATTTCTTTGCCTCTAATAAACAAACACAATGGTTCAAATGGTTACCCTTGGCATAATGGTGGTATAACACTTCCTTTCATACTGCAAAAAAAATGACACCATTTATGGCACTCTATGGATACCACCCTCCTTCCATCACTTCTTCTCTAAAAGAAAAATCTAAGCTTCAATCAGTGGAAGATCACATCGAGCATCAACAACAAGTTCTCCAAATATTAAAGGACAACTTGACCATGGCACATAATCGCATGGAACAACAAGCAGATCAACATCGTAGTGAAAGAAGTTTTGAAGTAGGGGACTGGGTGATTTTAAGACTACAACCATGCAAACAGATGTCCCTCAAGCAATCCAAGAAGGACAATAAATTATCACCAAAGTACTATGGCCCTTATAAGGTGTTGCAAAAGATTGGTACTATGGCATACAAATTGGAGTTGCCTGCATCTTCACGAGTACACCCAGTTTTCCATGTTTCATGCTTAAACAAGGTTATAGGAGGCAAGATCCCAGTTCAAACTATATTTCCAAAACTTGACAAGGAAGGAAAAATGATATTGGAGCCTGAAGCCATCACTGACACAATAATTTTCCAGCTGAGGAATAGATCAATTTCAAAGTATCTCATTAAATGGAGGAAACTACCAGCTAGAGATTCCACTTGGGAAGATGAGTCTTTTATACAGAAACATCTATAGTCACTCAAGCGTTGCAGACAACACTTCTCTCCAGGGGAGGGGCATTTTAAGCCCTAATATTTGTTGAAATATTGTAACTCCAAAGAGTATTCTTATTATTATTGATATATTATTCATAGGATCAATCCCCATTGTGGATTGATCATGTCGATTATTATAATAGGACCAAATCCCCTTTTTCATATTGGTCAACAGACAATTATAATAGATAGAATAAGAAGTTGGCCCCAACAGTTAATGAGAAGACCCAGAAATATAATAAAGGTGGGTTTACCCACCCAGTTGGAGAAGTCATCCTTGCCAGTGAAGAGACACTTCACATGTTCTAGACTTGTATAAATAAAGGAGGCTAGTGCCTCATTTGGAGATAAATCACTTGCTTAGTTTGAGAGACAAGTTATGATCTGTTATCAGCAAAGGAGAGAGAGAGTGGCACATATCTTGGAGAGGACTTTCTATTTTAGCATAGAGATCTATTGGCATTGTATTAGCTATCTATATTAAGGAAGTTTTGTTGGGTTTTCTTCCCCTAGAGGGTTTCCCAGGATAAATGTTGTGTCTCTTGTGATTGTGTATTTCTCAGTGATCTTGGATTATGATATTGTTATCTAATGAAATGCAAACAACTATAATTTCTAACCACAGATCAAGTTTGAGGGGGTAAAAGTCAGATTTTGGAATTTCTAACTACACCAGCATACTCGCCTCAGCTTAGCGCATCTATTCCCTAGATCGAAATTTCAAAATTTGAAGTTTGAAAAATTAGGGTTTCCTCATAAAACCCTAAGTTGGATTTGTAGTCTCAGAACTAGTTGTAGTTGTAGTACCAGTTGTCGTTGTAGTCGTACTACCAGTTGCAGTCACCCTTGAAGTTTTTAAAGAGTTGGTAATGATTACCACTGCTGCCAAATGGTGCCACTGCCTGAAATGCTATCAGAGGTATGTACTCACATATGTTTAAATGGTTAAAATTTAAAGAGTATTTGTAGGAGAAGGGGTCTCTTGCCATAGATCCAGAAGGATCTCAAGATCCAACACATTCAGAGGAATGATGCAACCCAGGTGTGATTATTCTGATATGCATCTGTTTGTCATAACATTATCTTGATCAGTGTTTCATGTTGAAGCTATGATCAAATTATTAGAAGGATTAAAAGTTGATCATAGAGCTTATCCTCTAACCTAACCTTCTGTCAAGATAGTGTATTGTCTCAGTACAAAAGACAGGTTGAAGAAATCACTCGTCACTTGAGTGAAGGAGACCTGGAGGAAAAGCAAGCACTCATTCTTGAAGATAAGGCTCCAAGTTTGATTAATCAAGATTAATAAGATTCAAAGGTACACATGACAAGTTGATGACTATAGTTGAGATAACAGTCATCGTAAAGTGTTATACTTGATAGCATGTGAGCATATAGAGGTAAATACTTTTCTTGATACAACTAACACCTCCTCTAGGAGAAACCTCATGTGTTAGTTCTAGTTTTCCATGGAAGAATGCTTGGTCACAACACTATGAGAGTGTTGACCTCATTTCGTATTGTATTCCTGACCTTTAATCTTTGCTTCAGATAAATTATAAGTGATAACTCTAAAGGAGATATTGTGATGATTCTTTGTGATATTACTTTACATTATCAGAGAGATATTATTCTTGCTTTTTTCTTTGTTGACCTTGCTCCAAGTCACATGTAATAACCCTGAGAAAGCTATAGTGAAGGTTGCGGAAGGCAACATGCTAAAGAAGAGACCATAAATGAAGAAATCATCATTGGAGGAGAAGAAGGTGACTTGCATGAGCTAAAGGGTCACTCAGAAGTTGCCATGACCCACGCCATTGAAGAATATTGGCATAGAATATTAGCTCACATCAACTAAAAGGCACTACCATATATATGCAAAGTGGTCATAGGTTTACCAAAACTTATAGATGACCATGAAGGCATATGCAATGGATGTACACAAGGGAAGAACATCAATAACCCATTTCCAAAGAGGGATAGCAAGGCAGAAGGAGTCCTAGAACTCATTCATTCATATGTATGTGGCCCAATGACATCATCCTCCATTAGTGGGTACATATACTATGTATCATTCATTGATGATTATTCTCGTAAAGACCTGGATATATTTGAAGTGTTCAACAAGTTCAAGGAATTGAAAGCCTTGATAGAGAACCTTTCTATAAGGAAGATTAAGATACTTAGGTCAGATAATGGAGGATAATATACCTCAAAACAGTTCATGAACTTCTGCAAACATGCTGGGATCAAGATCTCCAACAAAACGATGTAGTTGAATGGAAGAAAAGAACCATACTGGAAGTTGTGAAGACTATGATCCATGATAAGGATCTTCCTATGTGCTTATGGGTAGAAGCAATAATGGCAGTTGCTTATGTGCAAAACCAATTGCCCCATAGTGCACTTGGGCTCAAGACACCAGAAGAGATGTTCATCAGAAAGAAACCAGAGGTAAGCCATCTCAAAATATTTAGTTGTCCAGTGTTTATTCATATACCTAAAGAAAAGAGAAACAAGATGGACTCTTAAGGAAAGAAGTGAATATTTTTGGATACTGTGAGGTCTCCAAGGCCTTCAAAATATATATACCAAGTCAAAATCACATTGAGATCAGTAGGGATGTGACCTTTGATGAATATGCAACACTCAAGAAATCTAAACTATGCCAGCTTGAAGAGGTATATGAAGAGGAACCTGTAATCCCCAATACTGCAATGAGGGAGGTTCCCAGAGCTACAGAACCGGAGAGGGAAGTCATAACTTCCCCTAATAAGGAACTTCTAGAAGACCATGATATAGCAGAAGTGCAAGAACCTCCTCAGATGATGATCCTCCATAAAAGAAAGCCAGCTTGGGCTAGAGAGCTTATTCAAGATGGAGAGAAATATGGTGTTCCTGAAGGAAATACGAGACAGGTGAAAAGACCAAAGCCATTCTCCAGTTATACGGCTTTGATGAATGATCTCCTAGAAGAGGAGCCTCCCTTCTTTGAAGAAGCCATTCAGAGAAAAGAATGGGCAGATTCCATGACAGAGGAATACCAATTCATAATGAAGAATGAAGTATGGGAAATAGTTCCTGTACCGAAGAATAAAGATGTGGTATCCTCCAGATGGATCTTCAAAATAAAACATGCTACTAATGGAAGTATTGAGAAGTATAAAGCAAGATTTGTCGCTCATGGCTTTTCCCAGAAGGAAGGCATTGACTATGAAGATACATTCACTTTTGTGGCCATATATGCTTCGATCAGGACCATCATAGTTCTTGCAGCTAAGATGAAGTGGAAGATACACCAGATGGACATGAAGACAACTTTCCTAAATGGTGTCATCAAAGATTAAGTGTATATAAAGAAACCTCAAGGATTTGAGGTTGAAGATAGGAAGTCTCATGTCTGTAGATTAAAGAAAGTCTTATACGGATTGATGCAAGCTCCTAGAGCTTGGTATGGCCATATAGACAGTTCCTTAATGAGATTAGGCTTTACCAAGAGTAAAGCGGACTCAAATCTCTACTTCAAAATTATGAATAATGAGCCAATAATCTTACTGCTATATGTGGATGACTTATTCTTAACTAGAGAAGAAAAGATCATCATTGAATGCAAAAAGAGACTTTCCTCAGAATTTGAAATGAAATACCTTATCCTAATGCATTACTTCTTAGGTCTTGAGGTATGGCAGAGTCCAGAGAGGATCTTTCTTAACCAAGGGAAGTACACGGTCGAGATCTTAAAGAGATTCGACATGCTGGAATGCAAACCTATGAATACACCCATGGAAGTGAAGTTGAAGTTACTGGTCGATATTTCGTCAGATTTGATTGATGCCACACTATACAGACAAATTATTGGATCATTGATGTACCTGACGAACACCAGACCAAACATTTGTTTTGCCGTGAACACCTTGAGTCAGTTTCTGGTAGAGCCCAGACATGTTCACCTAGTGGTTGCAAAACATGTGATGAGGTACCTTAAAGGTACGATAGATTATGGTCTCAGTTATGACGGAGATCATAATTTCACATTGAGTGGATACACTGATTCAGATTGGGCAGGAAGCGTTGCTGACAGAAAAAGAACTTCCAAATGTTGTTTCAGTTTGGGATCATCCATGATTTCATGGCAGAGTAGGAAGCAATCTAGTATTTCTCTCAGCACAGCGGAAGCAGAGTACATTGCCTCATGTTCTTCTAGCTGCGAAGCTATATGGCTTTGAAAGTTGCTAACCGGTCTACTTGAACTAGAGATGGAAGCAACCATGATCCTATGTGATAACCATAGCCGCATAAAGATGACAGAGAATCATGTATTCCATGACAGGTCGAAGCACATAGAGATTCGATATCATTACATCTGTGACATGGTGCAGAGAGGAGCTTTGAAGCTCCTGTATATTAGCACGGATGAACAGGTTTCTGATGTATTGACCAAACCTCTATATTGTGTAAAGTTTGATCAATTTTGAGATAATCTTGGTATAGTCCGAAAGGACCTTCCTCGAAAGGGGGAGTAGATGTGATGATTTTCCTCGCTTCTGACCTAGCTGTCAAATGTAAAGCAAGATGTGATGTGTTCCTTGCTTCTGACCTAGTTGTCAAACGTAAAGCAAGATGTTCCTTGCTTCTGACCTCACTATTAGACGTAAAGCAAGATGATTCCTTGTTGTTAGACGTAAAGCAAGATGACTCCTTTCTTATGACCTCGCTGTTAGACATAAAGCAAGATGATGTGTGTGTTCCTTGCTTCTGACCTCACTGTTAGACGTAAAGCAGGATGAATCTTTGCTTCTGACCTCGCTGTTAGATGTAAAGCAAGATGATGTGTGTGTTCCTTTCTTATGACCTCGTTGTTAGATGTAAAGAAAGATGATTGCTTTCTTCTGACCTTGCTGTTGGATGTAAAGCAATATGATGTGTGTGTTCCTTGCTTCTGACCTCACTGTTAGACATAAAGCAATATGACTCCTTGCTTTTGACCTCATTGTTAGATGTAAAGCAAGATGATGTGTGTGTTCCTTTCTTCTAACCTCGTTGTTAGACGTAAAGCAAGATGACTCCTTGCTTCTAACCTAGTTGTTAGACATAAAGCAAGATGATGTGTTCCTTGTTTCTGACCCAATTGTTAGACGTAAAGCAAGATGATCTATACCTTGCTTCTAACCTAGTTGTTAGACGTAAAGTAAGAAGTGACTTACACTAAGATACCATCTTAATAGCTATGACATAGATCCAGCTTAGTAATGTGATGGGCCAGCCTAGTGCTGTGATGAGGTATCAGTTTATACTGATACATATTGATGCAGATGATGATGGCATTCTTTTGAGAATGATGATGTTGTTGATGAAGAAAACTTTTGATGATTTATAGATACGCTAGCCAAGATGATATTGATGATGTTGTACTCCCATTTGATGTTGTTGATGATGTTGCCCTCTTTCTCTTGCATGATGTTGCTGAAGAATACCCTTCTTGTTAAGGGGGAGTGTTGAAATATTGTAACTGGAAAGAGTATTCTTATTATTATTGATATATTATTCATAGGATCAATCCCCATTGTGGATTGATCATGTCGGTTATTTTAATAGGACAAATTCCCCTTTTTCGGATCGGTCAACAGACAATTATAATAGGAAAAATAAGAAGTCGGCCCCAATAGTTAATGAGAAGACCTAGAAATATAAGAAAGGTGGGTTTACCCACCCAGTTGGAGAAGTTGGCCCTGCCAATGAAGAGACACTTCACACATGCTAGACTTGTATAAATAAAGGAAGCTAGCGCCTCATTTGGAGATAACTCACTTATTTAGTTTGAGAGACAAGTTCTGATTTGTTACTGGCAAAGGAGAGAGAGAGTGGTGCATATCTTCGAGAGGACTTTATGTTTTAGCATAGATATCTCTTGGCATTGTATTGGCTATCTATATTAAGGAAGTTTTGTTGGGTTTTCTTCCCCTAGAGGATTTCCCAGGATAAATGATGTGTCTCTTGTGATTGTCTATTTCTCAGTGATCTTGGATTATGCAATTGTTATCTAATGAAATGCAAACATATATAATAATGGCTTAAACATTAACAATATTGGCTCATTACCCCTTAATTGTGGCATATTACATTAGTAATTTTATTTTATTTATGTCGGCTTTATTCCATTAGTTGTAATTATACCTCCTAGTCTCCTATATATACCAAGGAGACATTTTCATTTGGAATCATCTTGTACTTGAACTTTTATGTGGGATAAAAGGAGGTTGCCCCCTCAAAGAGGCTTATTATCTAAAATTATCTCTTTTTCAAGGCATTGAGTACTTATTCTGAGGTTTTTCTATGCTATATTGATATTTGGTTCTTAACAAGCAATGTTAATGGTTCCTGCAAGATGAATTACTAGCATTGAAGCTTAATTAATACATATCTGGAAACAAGTACAAACGTAGTGGTGATGGAGAATTGTGATGAAGCATTGTACATTTTTTGCACCCGCCAACCCACAAAACCAATTCCAAGAAATACCTAAGTATGGAAAGTAGTCGGGTGGGTTACAAAAGAAAAAGGGCAGAAGATATACCCAAGACACGTGAAGGGCCGATGGTCATATTGCATCTCATTGATAGATATCGGCCATCAATTTGTATGACATGGAATTTCAGTTGTTTTTTGTGTCTAGGGGAACAACGAAAGTTCAATGGGGAGAGGAAAATTTGTATATTGTTGAAATTCGGGGTTTGTATACAAAAGCATGAGACATTGGGAAAAATGACCAAATAAACAACAAGAGAAAGCATATGAGATGAAGGGGGGTTTGTTTGCTAATTTTTAAATTGCGGAAGTCTGGGTGCTAGTTTCACACGGTGGAACAATGGAAACACAATGTTAAACCCGCCTATGTAGGAACCCCCGATTCAAAAAGGGAAAGCAAAGAGAAAAGTGAAGCTAGAAATTTTCCTAAAAATGAGTAATACACACTAAATATGTACTATAAAGTATGAACATGAGATGTTATAGAGCATGTAGGGATCCCACATTCCATACTTGGACACTTTTTAGATTGCGGGTTCTGGGACTAGCGGGCTCTAAATTGGGCATCCATTGTTCTGTGGTCTACAAATAGCATCCAGAATTTCGCGATATACAAGTTGGTCAGCAGACCTGCGGGCTAACTCGGTCAACATTGCACTCCTTTTGTTTCATGTCATACAAATAGTACTCGGAGTTCCGTAATATACAAATTGACAGATGGAATCCAGGGTTGGCATCCTCGAGAGTGCCATTATTTATGGATTTTAATCCCTATTAAGTATTTAACATTATCTAAAAAAATTATTTTGAATACTAAATTATTAATATTAAATATTGATATTGTACAATTTAATTAGACAAGGAGGTTTGTACAATATGAAATGGGGAAGTCATCGGTCGGTCATGTTGGTGATATAAAAGTAAATGAAATATGAATGCATGAATTCGCCAACTTCCTTACCAAGAAATTTTCTGAAAAAAATGAGTAATACATAAAATCTACTTTTAGAAAGTACGAACATGAGATTTTATAGAGCATGTATTGTTCCCGCATTCCATACTTAAGACAATCTTTGGATCATGGGTTCTCGGGCTGGCGAGCTCAAAAATGGGCCTTTATTGTTCTGTGACCTACAAATAGCACCCAAGAGTTCTGTGATATACTAATTGACAAGAGAACATGCCTCCTAGCTCGCTCAACATTGCATTTTTATTGATCCATGTCGTTCAAACAACACTCGAATTTCTTCCATATACAAATTCACATATGTACTCCACGACTAGCGGGCTCAACCTTGCGATTGTTTAAGGATGTTGATCCCTATCAACTATCTAACACTACCTAAAATTATTATTTTCAACACTAAAGTATTAATATTAAAGATTCATATTGTACAATTTAATTACAAAAAAATTAGAAAAGGATGTGAAATATCTTATTTCAACTAAAAACCCATGTATTCAGAAACTTGCATTCCAAACATTTTGTATAATATCAATGGGTAAGAGGTCGGTCGGACTGCTAATATAAAAATGGGTGGAAATATGAACACATGTATCTGTCAAGTTTCACACCTAAAATTTTGCAAGAAACGAGTTATACATACCAAATATGCACTTTTATAAAGTATGGGCATGAGATTTTATAGAGCTTGTATGCAGCCCTCATTCCATACTTAGCCATGTTTTGGATTGTGAGTTCTCAGGATGGTGGGATCAAAATTGAACCTTTATTGTTCTGTGCCCTACAAATAGCACCCTAAGTTCTACAATATACAAATTGACAATCGGACTTGCAGACTATTTTAATTTTAAGGGCCTCTTATCGATGTATTAGCACAATTGGACTTCGGCCAGTTTATATTCATTTCTTACAATATCAAACAGAGAAGCGGTGGTCGGCTTGGTGATATAAAAGTAATTGAAATCTGAATTCATGAATCCCCCAACTTCCGCAACCAGAATTTTTCCAAAAAGTGAGAAATACATACTAAGTATGTACTCTTATAAGGTATGGACATGAGGTTTTTATAGAGCTTGCACAAATCCCACATTCCATACTTGGCCACTTTTTCGATCACGGGCTCTTTATCTAGCGGGCTCAAAATCATAGATGATTTTAGGGGCTAAATTTCGCTCATGGGCTAATTTTCCATGGTTTTTTAAAAAACGAGATTCGCTATTTTAAAAATGATTCGCCCAAATTATATAGGATAAAATTATTTTACCTTAAAAATCGCCAAAATTTTATAAAAACTATATAAAATCCTTAGAAATTTGAATATTTTGACAAAAATATCGCCAAACATTTATAGTTGGCATATGAAGGATAAGTAAGATTCGCCAAGGTTTCTACATTTTAAAATAAATTTCCATCCTTAAAATCATCCCTGCTCAAAATCGGGCCTCTATTGGTCTGTATCCTACAAATAGCACCCAACATCTCGCGATATACAAATTTACAGGTGAAATTGCAGACTAGCTCGCTGAACATTGCAGTTCCATTGTTCAGTGTCTTCTAAACAACATTCGGAGGAAACAAGTAATACATACTAAATATGTACTTCTAAAAACTATGGACATGAAATTTTATAGAGAATGTATGGATCCTTCATTCCATACTTAGCCACTATTTGGATTGTGGGTTCTTGGCCTGGCGGGTTCAAAATTGGGCCTATGTTGTTCCATGCCCTACAAATAGCACGCACATTTCCACAATATACAAATTGACAAGCGGACTTGCGAGCTATTTGCATTTTAAGGCCCTCGTGTTGATGTCATAGCACAATTGGACTTGGACCAGTTTATATTCGTGTATTACAATATCAAAGGGGGAAGCGGTCGGTCAGATTGGTGATATAAAAGTAAGTGAAATCTAAAGTCGTGAATCCGCCAACTTCTACACCTAATTGTTTTTCAAAAAACGAGCAATACATACTAAATATGTACTCTTATAAAGTATGGACATGAAATTTTAATAGATCATATACCGATCCTGCATTCCATACTTGGCCACTTTTTGGATTGCAGGTTCTCGAGCTAGGGGGATGAAAATTGGGCCTCTATTGTTTCGCACCCTACAAATAGCACCCACAATTTCGTGATATACAAATTCACAAGAGAACCTATAGGCTGGCTGGCTCAACATTGCACTTCTATTGTTCCATGTCTTCCATAAAGTACTTGGAGTTCCGTGATATACAAATTTAGAGATGGACTCCAGGGATGGCAGGTTCAAGATTTCCATTGTTCACGGATGATAATCCCTATCAACTATCTAACATGATATCATAACATTATTTTCAGCACTAAATTATTAATATTAAATATTGAGATTGCATAATTTAATTAGACAAGAAAGTTTGTAAAATTTGGTCAGGTTAGTGATATAAAAGTAAGTGGAAATATGAACACATGCATCTGCCAACTTCTACACCTAGAAATTTTCTGACAAACAAGAAATACATAGTAAACATATACTTTTATAAAGTATGGACATGAGATTTTATAGAACATGCAGGGATCCTTCATTCCATGCTTAGCCACTTTTTGGATCGTGGGTTCTCAGCCTGGCGGGCTCAAAATTGAGCCTCTATTGTTCTGTGTCCTACAAATACCACCTAGACTTCTGTGATATACAAATTGACATGTGGACTTGTGGGCTCTCTGGCTCAACATTGCACTTCTATTGTCCCATGTCCTCCAAATAACACTTGGAGTTTCGTGACATACAAATTGACAGAAGGACTCCAGGACTAGCGAGCTCAACATTGTGATTGTTTACAGATGCTCATCCTATCTAACATTATCTAAAAAAATTATTTTCAAATACTAAATTATTAATATTAAATATTGATGTTGTACAATTGAATTACATAAAATTATGAAAGGATGTTAAATGGCTTATTTTTTTTTAAAAAGGAAGGAAATAAAAGAAAGTTTTTTAACATTCTATTACCACAAGCATAACAAGGACCAATTTGAATTTTAAGGTCCTCTTGTTGATATGATAGCACAATTTCACTTCGCACAATATATATTCATTTATTTCAAATTATTCGAGGAGATTAATTTTACCAAGTTCATGGATTAAGCGAAAATCCTAAAACAACGACCAATTTGAATTTTAAGTGCTTCTTGTTGATGTGATAGCACAATTGCACTTCGCACAGTATATATTCATTTATTTAAAATTATTCCAGGAGATTAATTTTACCAAGTTCATTGATCAAGGAAAACTGCCAAAACAAGCCACATACTACATTTCCGTCTGAGTGCCATAGAAATTATTAGGCAGATTTGCAGACTAGCTGGCTAAAAAATTCAATTCCATTGTTCTGTGTCCTCCAAACAACAGTCAAAGTCCTGCAATATAAAAATTGACAAACGAATCACACAACCAAGAACCAACTAAACTTCAAACAAGCTAGAAGCAACTTCCCACAAGGTTCCATAGAGTAGGATGCATCCACCTTTGCACCAAACAATTTGATATACAAAGAAAAGACGTCATCACATTCATTTTCTCTTGCATCTGGAATATTTTTCCAGTAGAAAATAACCAAGGCCATGGGATATATGGGGTTTAATGCCATTCTTCCCAATTTTTAGAAATAACAATGTTATGTGCATGCAATCCCAACTAGCCGAGTTCGACGAACATTCATCTAGATGTTGAAGAAATATTATAGAGACACATCAGGTATTTTTCGTTTCTTGACAAAATTTCATATATATTTTTTTCCCCTTATTTAACCAATATGAATAATTGCATTGTCCTCATTTAAGGTGAATTTTTTGTGTATCCGAAGGTCCCATAGCATGTAGACACTGCTTGGCTTTTTCTATAGATACGTTTCATATGACAACTCTGCCAACTTAAGAAGCACATTTTATAATAGAGGATTCATAACCATACAATGCATGGTTATTTTGTCCACGGTTCAGACGACAACATTGACACAATGTCCATATATATATGGACATTTTTCACTGCATCGCGGACAGTCAATTGTATCATCACTTATCAAAGCAGAGGCAGAAGAAGGAGAGTTGTATTTTTCACATACAGGTTTAAAAGGGGTCGAGTACACATTGGCTGCAACTAAAACACCTTCAACCTGGCAACATGATAAAAGGAATTAATACATTGAACAATATAATACACAACTACACCCCCTCCTCCCCTTAAAAAAAATAAAAATAAAATAAAACAAGTTGTAGAAATTTGTTCAAGGCTATTTCTATAAGCAAATTGAGGATGATTTTGTGGATATATACACACAATAGTTGTAGAGATAGCTATTTTCCTTAGATCCTCCACTATATTTGCTCGCAACTCTGTTAAAAATGTTTCACGGGTTTTCTTAAAGATCCTTTCTCTAACATCCCTTTTCTTTGTTATATTTTTGAAGAGCATAAGTGGAATCTTCCCTATATGAAATTATTGCTCCATTGACGAAAATAAATTTGAATACATATCGAACAATTGCAGCCGCAACATGGAACAGTGCAATATTTTAGTAACTTACCCGAGATACATGCGCATGCAAAAATAAATGACAAAATTGAATATAAAAAGTTGTACCATTTCCTTGTCGTTGTTCGACTCTCCATCCTTTATATGGAGAATTTGTTGCAAGCCAAGTTTTCTCTCTAGTGTGGCAGCTGTGCCAATAGTTTCTATCGGGTTAATGTCAGTGCTCTATGAAAGTTGGTTGATAGTTGAGTCTGGGACGAAACGATATTCTGAACAAACAATGAAATTTTTTTCCACAATACATGTTTCATTCAGCGAAATAATTTGATCACAATCACCATAGTCATATACTGTTTTAGGCAATATATTAAAACTTTTAATGGATATCCCATTACCCAACAATATTTTTTCTGCATGTTTCTGGACAAGTGGTGGAGGAATATTCAGGGTCACTGTTATCATGGCCTCCTTGTCTTTCATGTCATTATGCATAATGGATCTACTTTCATTTACCTTATCCAAGTAGGTGCTATGGATGACCATTATGTCCCCAACGAACACTTGTCTAGTTTGGTAGTTGTTCAAGACCTCTATTGATAGTACTTTGGAGGTTACAACTCTAGACCTGGTGACATTTTTTGAACAGGAAAACAAAAGTGAATGGTGATGTGCATATATTTTTCTTTTTCTGGTATTCTTCTTTCGCTGGCATAAATATATAAGTACATGCATAGCTTCGATGAACTATGGAGCCATAGTTTTTCAACCACGACTCTTATTCTACGGAACTTGGGACACATTCGACATCTTGCTTTTACTTGTTGACACTTCTTGTGAACTGCAAACCATGTATTGCAGATGACATCATCATATTCACCATGCCATAAATGAATGTATAGCCGATGATATTTATTTGGTAAACACAGTAAGAGCATAGCGTATGCATCTTTACCTTTGGTCTTGTCGGTCTACCAATGTCTGGGATGACTAACTACTCATGCCCATGTCACTAGTACAACTTTTATTTATGCAAGCAAGTGTAGATGAACATCAAGAATAAACAAGCATATGCATTGTATATTGTCCATCATAAGGAATAAATAACCGTAAAATTGTATGCATCTGATTTTTTTAATTGGAAAAATGTTTAACAATAAATAGGGCATGAGGGTGGGGCACCATGGCCAATTTGTATATCACGGACCCACAGAAGCCAGGGAAGCAATCTTGAACCTGCAATCCCGGCACCTGCAATTGACAAAGTGGGTAACTATGGAATAAGGTAGAAGCATGACCATAGGTGTGAAACCATTAGTCCGACAACCGGCGCACCAAGGCATTTTCAAAAACAACACTAAGCAGATGAATTAGAAAACAAAAGGGATAATAGAAAATGGAAAATGTAGAAATAGGGAGGGAAGAAAGGCCCATTGCTGCGAAGCCATCGTTTTCAAGTCTAATATTATATTTCCCCACCTGGTTTGTATATTTAATTTGCCAGCACGGCTGGTATATCTTTTAGAAGATTGTACCACAGAACCCTCTGCTGTTGCACATGACAATTCATCTTCCTGTCCAAGCAACCTATTTTTTCCAAGGCAACAACACTGAATATGCAATGGACATGAAGGCAAGTTAGTATGAACATAGACATCTAAAATAAAGAGAAACAAGTCTATTTACCTGCCAAAGAGTCCATCGTCCTCTCCAACCATTATGTTTGTTTAAATGCAACAATGCAGTGAAAACACAATGGACATGAAGTAGGTTAGTATGCAAGAAGGCATGTATTGAAGATAACTTATAATGAAGATAGACATGTAAAAGAAAGAGAAACATGGTTATTTACCCGCGAAATAGCCCATCGTCATCTCCATCCACTATGTTTGTTTAAATGTATCAATGCAGCAAAAACACAATGAACATGAAGTAGGTTAGTATGCAAGAAGGCATGTAATGAACATAAGTTACCATGTAGGAAGTCACACAACATGTACATATAATAAAATAAGTGAACACATATATCAACAATAAATGAAATACAAAACAACGCAATATGAAATAATAGTACAAGCATGGACGTTTCTATATCCTCTTCAACCAATGCAGTCAATACTCCATTGTTTTCTCCAGCTATTTTGTTTGTTTGAATGTGGGAATGCACAAAATACAACGAACATGAATGGAAGCTGGTATGCACCAAAGAACAAGAAATATGTACATACACTAAAAGAGACTTAATGAACAATCTAGAAGATAGGGAAAAAATGAACCTTTGCATTTCTCCATCCATAGCTATAAATGTGTAATTTTTTTTGCCCTGCCCAAACTATATTACAGGCCACAAAATATTACGAAATTGCATAGCCGTAGCTAAACAATTTCTAGTTTTCCGTGGAAAATTATCTAGATATGCTTCCACCAATGGAAATATGTGTTCTCCATCCTCCACACAGACTGATGTTTGCATGATACAATTTTTTGGTCTTCCATGGAAAACTACCCAAACATGCTTCCAGACATTGAAATATAAAATTCCAATATACAAATTATATTGTGTGCACACCAGTCTGTGTAGAGGATAAATTACATGTAATGTCATATGGGCATATCTGACCATACATGGTTTCTAAATGTACCCTGCATATGCTTTATTCTAAAAACAAACAATAGATATTGCAATTTCACATGTAATCCTCCAACAATTTTGCATGCAACTATTTTCTTTCATGCCATCACTGAAGCACTAGAAAAATTTCATAGCAGAACATATATCAAACTCGGTAGATAGGGGAAATAACACAACTACATGTTGACTTGTGGGTGCAGGGGATGAACACCGTAAAGTGCCCCCCAAAAAAATAATAATCAAAAAACAAAAAAAAAAAATTCCAACCTATGGCGCTGGACCCCAACCCTGCAAGGTAGAATCAAACAAAAGAAAACAACAAGCACCAAACTAGTGAGAAATCACAAACATGCCGAACTGCACTCCTATGGCCCTAAAGTGTAAACCTAAGCCAAACAAACAGAACCAGTAAGCCATGAACCAACGAACCAACAAGAACCAACGAGCCAACAAACAACATATGTATCTCCAACGATTACGAAACTACAGCCGAAGCACAGAAGGAATCAGAAACATACAACAACCATGCCACTACAAATAAGCAAACATTCTTACTTGTAAGATGCAAACACTGAACAACAAACAATGAATAGAAAATGAAACTATGCCATGGAAACTTACTCTGAAACAACGAAATGCAGAAGCACGGGTTGAATCGAGAAAGAAACAACAACAACCAACAATCAATGAAACAACGAAGAAGAAGTACTGACCGAACCAATAAACAATGTATGTAGCTTCAACGATGACGAAATTGCATTGCAAAGGTAGAATAAGGATGAAACATACAATGGCTATTCAACTGGTGGTGGACAACAACATTGTGCAAATTCACTGTAACATTGTATGGAAATTTTCGAGGAAAAATGTACTCTGAGAAGTGTATTTAGATAAACATTTAAGGCTGTCAGACTGTCTAAGGACCTAGCGGTATGAAAACATTTAAGTTGCCAGGCTTGTTAGAGGACCTCGCGTCATGTAACATTTAAGTTGTTAGGCCTATTGAGGTGTCTCGAAATAAGTGTCAATACATTACAATACAAATACATGCGGCAAGGACGTTATAAAATTTACAATTCTCAATCACTATAAATATTGGATATCAAAACATTTCCATATCATTAGTACAAATAAAAACTTATGGATATATTAAGCTAGCAGAAAAGGCTAACACAAACATTCAAACTAATGCTATCATTAATCCACCTTCAAGCAATACATAGGAAAAATATTTTATTCAAAAAGACTGTTTATGAGAAAAAGTTTGAATATGTTGCCATATAAAACATTGGGAATAGTGAAGTCGACAATAAGACCTCCAATCTCTTATCCAATTAGATCAGTACATATATGCTACTTTTTATTATATAAAAATATATGCTTTTAATTCCCTAGCTCCTACAATAGGTATTATGCAAGTAGTTTTGGTCAAAGGACAAACTAATATGTAGTCAACCAATTATCGATCACTATAGTCCCTTTATGCCTATAACAGGGCCTAATAACATTCCAGTTAGGTTTTTTTATCTATGTAATATATGTACATGGTTTATGCTTGTTTTCTTTCACATTACAAAGAAAATAGATTTTATCTAATATGCAATAAAAGAGTTTGCTACAAAAATACATATTCAAGGATATTCTCTTATATATAAAAAAAATTATAATGCATAAAAAGAAGAATTATTTTTGCTTCACAATATCTAAATAAAACCTTGACTGCTTCAAAAAAGGGGTTTTTATTTTACCCCAAGAGCATAAATGTAATAGAACCTCTTTTTCTGCATTTGAAATATTTCTCTAAACAAAGGAATATTTGTTATAAGTTCTTATATATAAATTAAACATTTATAACTATGCTTCTTCTATTTAGAAAAAAAATTCCATTTATTTTTATTCACTGTGTTCATAATCATAAATAAACTTTTACTATTTGAAATAGGAAATATGAGTTTGATTGCTCATTTTCTATAATATTTTTTTGTCTGCATTTTTCTTTAAAATAATAATAAACTGAGCTTCTTTATTTAATCGTGAATCTAAACTTTTTTCAATTAAATATTAATATAATTATTTTTCACCATTAAAACTAGAAATAAAAGGTAAATAGAGACACATATATGTGTCAAGAAGAAATATAATAGGAACAACCTGAGGAGAGAATCCAATCCCCAACCATATACTAGACAAACAAAAAATTGTTTGCTCCTATCACCCCAGAGCCTAATTATTTATTCCATACAAACTGAAAATTTCAATAACCTTCTTAAGGTAATACTTGTCTCTCCTCTCGTGTTACCAAGAAGAATCATATCTTTCCTAGATCTTTCTTTTCAAGTTAGCTTCATCCCTAACTCTAGGGAGTCTTGGTCTAACTTCTTGCTAGCTTGTTCCCTCATCTCCCACATTTTTCACAATAGTTTTACACTTGTCCTCTTGAAAAATATTTACCTTGTGGATTTTATTCCTTTTAAACTTTTCCATAGAATAAAGAATTACTCTTTAATAATTGAATTCTCTCATCAATTTGTCTTTAGTAAAAAAAAAAAAATTAAAATAATATTTACACAAATATTATTCATCATCCAATGTGTATGACGATTTAAGTCTTTTCCCAACCTAATAATCCAAAATTACAATTATTTACAATTATTCAAATATTTAAAATGGAGAGATATTATGTGTTGGGTATGAGACCAAAAAATTGTGAAATGCTAAATATTAATAGAAAATAAGAAAACGATAATTTTATAAAAAATCAAATTCTATAATATTAATAATAAAGTAAATGAGTGAACAATGATAATGAAATTTTAGAATATAATTGGATCAAAATGTCAAAAATCATAATTTTAATGTAAATAAAAATAATCCCTGGATAGGGTGACACGTGGTAGACCATTAACACTGGGCTCAGCACTAAGCCACAACATAAATGCTGATGGCCGACACCCACAAGCCTGCATTTATGATGGTGGACGACCATAACAACAGTTATACGGTGGAGGGACACCTCCCTCGCGCGATCACTCTCACTCACAGCGCACTCAGCATGACAGGGTTTAAGGAGGGTCAGGTGACTTCGGCTTCTGGTAATTTGTTCTTTCATGCGCCTGGACAGAGTGGGTCTACTCCTGCTTCAGCTCTCCTCTTCGCATGGGAGCTCTGGTGCAGTCTTGTATCCTTCTCATCTTGGCTCACTCCCATCTCGCTGCAATTCATTGAGGAAATTCCTGGCAATTTGCCTTTTCATAAGCCTGGCCATAGTGGGTCTGCTCTTGCTTTCGCTCTCCTCTCTGTCTGGGAGCTCTGGTGTAGCCCGACATCCTTCTTGTCCCGGCTGCAACCTCACTGTATAGTCATCCATTCCCTAGAAATTATGGCTAGAAAGCGGGGCAGGTCTCGTCGTGGCTCGACCTGGTACACCCACAAGGTGCAGCGGCAAAGGAAAGAAAAGTTGGAGCGTGCTTTGGCGATGGCGACCTCCATTCTCCGAAAGAAGGCTCGAGCTGAGAAATTGGCTCTGCATGCTATCATTGCGGAGACAGGAGCCGAATGTAGCAGCGAAGCCACGACAATTAAGCCTTGAGACAGGCAGGAGGATGGTGCTGAGGACGTGTTTCCCACCTGTTACGTGGAAGAAGTTATGTTCATGGAGGACTTGATGACCAGCCTGAAGCCCCAAGCCATGGAGGCGACGCACCGGGATGGAAGCGACCCAAAAATTGATTTGGCAGATGACATCCTCGAGTGCATTGTTGAGGAATTTCCCTGGCCGAGTGAATACAGCCCCACCAGCCATGGTATGCAGGTAGAGTTTGAGGAAGAAACGCGGGATAAAACCAGAGCAGACGTGAACGCAGACAACAATGGCTTGGTGAGGAAGGAAGAAGTGGATGGTGGAGAGCCGATGGAGCTTGACGCTGGAATTGGAGCGACTGTGGAATTGAGGGATGTATCCCTCAACGACGTGGGTGATGGCTTTCACGGCTCTCTCCTCCGCGCAGAGCACCTGGATCTGGTGTTCGAACTCCGAGGCCACATGGCAGACCTAGAGTATAGAGCCCTTCTCATGGGCCAACATCTGGACCTTCTCCTTGACACGTACTCCAATGCTCCATCTAAGCGGAAGTGCCCTCTCTGCGCACAGGCATTTTCCATCCCGGTTGGGTCCACGTGGCAGACAAGCAAGGGCAACAGGTCACCGGGTATCTAGGTCTTTTATGCTTTTCCTAGTTTTTAGTTTTATCATGCTACTGTTAAATGTCTATTTGGACTATAGCCATCTGTCTTGGTTTCCTTCAGGCAGGAAAGATGCTATTTTGTTTCTTGTTTTATCATGCTATTGTTCAATGCTCTCCAAACTATGTTGGTTTCCGATAAGTGGCATCATTTTTGGTGACTCAGACCTATATCACTGTACATTTTGTCAAAATTCCTTCGATAAATTAATATAGCAAGCTTCACTTTTTTTACTCAAAAGAAAATGTAAATAAAAATAATAATAGTTAATTTTTTATATAAAAAAAATTGTATATTAAAATGATATATATTTTTATAATTATACATTAACATGAAATTTATTATTATTGTAAATATGAAGAAGTATTCCAAATAGTTGAAAAAGAGTAATTCATATGCTCTGCTAGGCCTTTTCATCGAAATTTATTATTATTGTAAACATGGAGGAGTATTCCAAATAGTTGGAAGGGGTGCTTCCTCTTTTGCTAAATTATTTTTACATTTTTTTATAGCGTCCATGATACATATAGCTCATCACATGACCAAACTTTTATAGATATACATTTTATTAAGATATAAATAAAAATATAAAACTACACTTAATACTACCCGTGTTAACACTACCTATATGTTATTGAGTTTTAATTTTTATACAATATGGTGATCCTCGTTTTTAAACTTTTACACCCTACATGTGTTGTTGTACACCATACGTGTGTTGTTGGTTTGAAGCATATGATATAATTTAGAATCTTCATTTATTTACAAATGAAAGAAACATAATATGTTGTCGATTTAAACATAAATATTTTCTCAATTTAGTGAAGAAAGGGCTCTTGGTTAATTATATAGACTTAAATAATAAGTTTTTTTTTAAGAAAGAGAAAAATAAATATATATTTTATTAATTTAATTATTTTATTATGTATATAAATGATAGGTAATCGAATTCAAAATTGAAATTATTATATAGAGATATAAAATAAATACAAGATATAATTTATTATAGGAGGATGTTTGGTTATGGATTTGTTATCGTAATATAGAGATATAAAATAAATACAAGATATAATTTATTATAGGAGGATGTTTGGTTATGGATCTGTTATCGTAGGATTTGTTTTTGTGAAAATTCCTCTACAAGATCCTCAAATATTGCATAATTATGGAAGAACCTACCACTATCACTTAAGTAGGGACTCCCTTCTTTTTAGTGACAGAGGAGGTCCACCACAAGGGAGGCTTCCCTGGTGATATAAAGGGATAAAATGTAAAGTTTAGTAGCCTAGAATACCGATCCCTATCTTGATCACTAGATGATTGGTCTATTTCAATGGAAAGAAGAGATTTAAAGATGATTTGATACATGCCCAGAAAAATAACAATTTGAAACATATATTTAATAATTTCCAAGTCAAAATATGCAATAAATACCTCTTTCAGACACTAGACAAGTACGATTGTTATGGTTGTTGCAAAGTGCAACAATAAACTAATCTTATAACAAAAATAAGTAATTTGTAACAACAACAATAATAAATACAGAAACACCAAAATTGACCATAAAATTTAAGCATACATCCAATAGAATATTATCCAATTATTGAAGGAAATTTCTGAGTGAGTTAAGCGACCAATAGATTAGTGTATGAAACAAATTAATCCAATTTAGATGGTTGTAGAAAACCTTTTACAACAACAAGTTATTTGGTGAGTTTGCAAAGGTTAATGTTAGTATAGTTAGTAGAAAGCTTGAGAGTTTGGAGATACTGAGTTCATAAATCAATTCATTATGAGAATGCTTTAATACTGGTGCATTTAAGGGTTATGGAGTATTTTCAAATGCATCCAAGCTTGAAGGTTGATTTGCTTGAAACCAAGAGGTAGGATATAAACCCTAAGGTGCAAGTACATTTGGCAATGAGGTCTGAGATCTGAAGGAGAAGGAATTCAAGGGTAAAAGTACATTTGAGCCCTAGAAATCATTTCTCCCTTTTTATAACTTCAACTAGATCATAGATCAAATGTGTAGGGATAAAATTTTAAAGTCATAGCACTTTAGGGATTTAGGGTTTTAACCCTAACAAGGACAATTAACCAATACTAGATAAATATGACCTTGTGAGAGGAAGAAGCACTTGTGTTCCTCTCTTAGAGTTTCACCAAACAAGAGTTATTGCAATAAAACAATAATTTCACCATAAACATTAATAGCATGGACATAAATTGCATAAATTTACCTACTTCATCCAAGAAACCAAGATAATGTAATTGTAATTACATAAATATCCACCTAAAATCAACAAATCCATCCATGAGAAATCTTTCCAAGCATAGATAATGAGAGAGAAGATCTAGTTACCCATAAAGGGAGAAAAATTCATAAGTCACCCACAAATGGTGAGTGAAAGATGATAAAAATGAAAGTGAGGATATCCTTTTTATATGAGGCTAACCTAACAAATTTTTCCACATAAAATCTCAACAACTAATTTGAAGTGGGCTCGACCCTTCATTTAACGTCTATAAAATGCTAAAGAGAAAAAAAGATCAAAATAGTCCACATGTGTGAGACGTCAAGGCCTACTAGGGTGACATCAAGCTCCAAATGCTACAATAGGGACTCCAAAGGCCATGTGGAATCCTCGAAGGTGAATCAAATGTTAAGTGAGGTTTCTCCTCACCCAAGGTCATGCCAAATCATGTACGCCAAAGTTCCATCCATCAAACCCCAAAAACATCAAACCATGGAAGGTGATGTTAATGTCAAAAGGGTGACATCAAGGCCCTCAATGTGTTGTGTCCAAGGAGAGGAAGGTTTCATCTCATATATGAATAATGCATGAGTCACTACTACTACAACATCCTCCATCTCGTGTGTAAATGTCCCTTGGGGTACTCTGCCATCCTGCAGAGCTTCTGGCCCATCAATGTGCCATAATGACTGGATCTGCTTAAACAAATCCCCATTTTTCCATAAACCAAGGTACTAAGGATGTGAGATCCAATATATGATTGTGGTAAGTCACGATATGACCCATCACTATCCATCAAACGTGCCAAGGTCTTGCAATAAAGGAATAACATCCTAGGTACAAGGTAAGAGCATCCCTCAAATAACCATGACAGGGTCATCCAAAACAAATCAAAGCATAAAACATGGTTATCCAAAGTTCATAAGAAACATTAGTCTTTAAAAAATGCAAATTAAGTTGCAACTTAAGAAATAAGCCATGTAAGAAAATTCACCTCAATATCCTCTTCAAGCGTCACGCCAGCCTAGGACCCCATGCAAGTTACGAAGTTTAAGTATGGGAGGGTATTCACCCAAACCTGTTAGGTGTGCCACCTAGAAAAAAATAAAATAACCTAGGTAGAGGTATAGGTTCCGAGAGTGGCAAGGGAAAGTAAAAACCTTCAAGAGTAGGTGTAAAGGTGATATGGTTTTAGGGATTACTTCATGGTTAATGGTGTCATTGAATCCACTTCTATGGGAGTCTTTGTGGAGGGTTCACTTGATATTTATTTACCACATATATACGTACTATTTTTTTTGAATCCCCCTTAGTTTCCTTTTTCTAAGTCCTACTTTATTATATTTCCAAGTCCCCTTTGTAAGGTTTCAAGTGATTAGCATTACATTTTTTTGATTGGGGTGAGAACTCAAAGAGTATAACTCAAGTTCAAACAAGATTTTTTTAGTCCTCTTTGCTATCATTCCTTTATTTTTTTAGCATCATTTTCTTATTCTTTTCATAATAGATGGCAAAATACCTATGGGTATTTAGTCCCTCTTATCATGAGAGAATGAACCATGACCGATTCCCGAAGTTTATTACACTATGAGAGGCTCTAGGATGGAAAGTGTAACATATGAGGGGGAATAAAACTTTACGCTTGAGAGCAGTACCCATTTTCCCTGGGTGGTGACAACATAGGTCTAGGGCAAATAAGCTGATCACCAAGGTGAAACAAGGAAATCAAAATTGGACTATTTAATTATTTTGTTATGAAATAAAAAAGTACCCATATAAATAGAGATTAATCTAAGTAATGATAGGTAATTGAATTTATATAGATTTAAATTGAACTAAGTAATTATAGGTAATTGAATTTATATGGATTTAAATAATAAGTTTTATTGTAAGAAAAATGAAAAGATTTAAGAAAAATATTTTTTATAATTATTTTGTTATGGAATTAAAAATTATACTTATAAATTGAAATTGGGCTATTTAATTATTTTGTTATGAAATAAAAAAATATACATATAAATCGAAATTGAACTAAGTAATGATAGGTAATTGAATTTATATGGATTTAAATTGAACTAAGTAATGATAGGTAATTGAATTTATATGGATTTAAATAATAAGTTTTATTGTAAGAAAAATAAAAAGATTTAAAAAAAAAAAATTACTTATTTTGTTATGGAATTAAAAATTATACTTATAAATTGAAATTTTTGTTATGAAATAAAAAAGTATACATATAAATTGAACTAAGTAATGATAGGTAATTGAATTTATATGGATTTAAATAATAACATTGTAAGAAAAATAAAAAGATTTAAGAAAAATATATTTTTTAATTATTTTGTTATGGAATTAAAAATTATACTTATAAATTGAAATTTGTGTAAATATAGGTAATTGAATGTAAACTTGAAATTATTGTTAATATATATGGAATATAATTTTTTTTTTAAGAATTTGTAAATTTTAATATTATTTTTTAATTAAAAAAATTATAATATATTTTTTTCTAATATGATGATAATGATGATTAATGTATAATAATTGTAATCTAAAGTTGTTTGAAACATTCATTATATTAATCTTTATCTCCATAATTATTATAGATTCATATTAAAATGATTTATGTTAATTCTATTTTATTTTTATTTTTTTTCTAAAAAGCTTAATTATATTTATCCAAAGAGAACCCAATGTAGGTGCTAATATCACCCCCCAAAACTGGGTAAAAAAAGGGACACAAAGTAACTTGTTGGAGAGCCAAAAATAAGAAAATACAAGAGTTGATAGAATCCCTTAAAAGGCTGAAAACTCACTACAAGAGATCTTGTCAAAGAAAAATACTCTAAAACAGAAAATCCAAATAAACCCTAAATATTGGAAGGACCAGGTTAGAGAGGAATGAATCACAATAGCATCACTGGAAGGACACCCAAGGATAGGACCTCAAAGTTCTGGCACTACCCCGACCAGAAAGTGAAAAACATCAACAACCACCATAGAAAACCAAACCTGAAAATGCATCAAACCCTGAATAAACCAAGAAAACCAAAAAAATAGAGCATATAAAGTATGGATCTCTCATTATATAAAGTATGGATCTCTCATTGACAAACAAATATGATAAACACCCGGGAATCACCCTCACAAGAGCACTCAAAATGCTAAACTGCAAAACGAAAACAGTTCCATATATATACCCAAAGAAAGCCTCCACGAAATGACCATACAAGCAGAGGGTTCAAGTGTCAAAATAGATTGAGGCCCAACCTCACAAGCAGATGGGACCGGCCACCAGCCGAGCGTGAGATGAGATTAAGAGCATATGATAAACCTCAATCCACCAGGAGACAGTCGGCTGCGCGAGGATCCAGGTGAAACCAGTCGGGAGAAGGAAGAAGCGTAAGGCATGAGAAAGAGAGAACCGGATCCAGATCCGCACACAATTATCATCCAAAGATCCACTCCATCAAAACACCACATCATCACATCACAATACACCGGATCTACGGATCTCATCCCATCAAAATGATCCATCGCACAATAGAGGCGACACCACCGGAATCCCAAACGACATCGGATCCACTCGGAAAATAAGAATTCAAACACCAAAAATCAAAACCGAGCAACCCGAACCCCTCAACCGACGGCACGAACAACTGTCCCCCCATCTCACTCGAACTACTGTAAGAAAAATAACCAAGCTTCCAACCGCTCCAACGTACTAGTGCGAGCATATCAGGGACATATCTGAGAAGAACAAAGCCCCACTGGAACCAAAAACAAGAGACCGGTCGGCGAAAGAAAAAAAGAAAAACGTGGGGAGAGGAGGGATCTGCGGCTGATGAAACCCTAGCGGCAAACCCCAGTTAATTTTTTTTTTTATTATTATCATAATTTTATATTATAATTTTATTATATTTTTTTTTATGGTTTTCTTTTTAATTATTAATCTTGTTAATTTAGAAAAAACACTTTTATACTCTTCAATTTTATTTATTAACAATATAGACTTTGACACTTTTATTCATGTATCTTGTTACTTGCACACAATTACTCTGTATTTATGTATCTTGTTACTTGCACACAATTACTCTGTATTTATGTATATTGTTATTTGCACCTAATTACTCTAAATGTAATAAGTTAATTTTAAGTGATGCTATAATTTATTATTTGAAGAGTAAATTATTTTGAAAAAAAATAGCCAAAAAATAAATTTGGATAAAATTTTGTGTAATGTAGTTAATTTGAATAGATTAAAATTTAATTAATAAAATAAATTAAAGTAATTTGAATTAGCTAAAAAAAAGAAGGTCAGAGTGTAAATGAGGGTACAACTCCAAAGCTGCCAGGGTATCCTCGGATACTTATTTTTCGGATACGCATTACATACCTGAGTGGCCCTAATGGTTCAAAACATGTGTTTCCTCTTAAGAGGTCGCAAGTTCAAATCTAGAGGGGTGTAGGGTATGTATACCTCCATAAACTTTACCAGTCAAATCCGTGAGCTGAGGGGGATCCCTTGTTCCACAAACAAGGAGGTGAGCTGAGGGGGATCCCTTGTTCCACAAACAAGGAGGTCTCATACACCAATTTGGTCTGACTTAGTCATAACCTTAAAAATAGATGATTATTATTTAAAGGTTGAGTGAGTGCGAATTTAATATAGCCAAAAGCTATTTGATGCACTTATTATCTTAAACCTCATATTCATAGTTCATAGTTGGTAAATGTTTATATTAAAACGAATTATATTATATTTTAAAAATCTCTTTTATTATTTTTAAGCTTGTATTTTTTTAATTATTAGTATGGTTAATTTAGAAACAAATAATTTTTTCAAATTTTCATTTTTTTTCAATTTAATTTATTAGGGATATAAATGTAACACTTGTTTTTATGTGTATCTAGTTACTCTCTAATTAACAAATTGAAAGTCAATTTTAAGTGATGTTATTATTTATTACTTGGAGAGTAAATCATTTTGAAAAAGCATGTTATAAACAATGTGAGTGGGCTTAATAGTTAAGAGCACATGTTTACTCTTAATAGGTCACAAGTTCAAATCCAGAGGAAGGTAGGGTATGTAACAAATTAAAAGTCAAATTTTAATGATACTATTATTTATTAATTGGGGAATAAATCATTTTGAAAAATAATAATGGAAAAATAAATTTGGATTAAACTTGTGTAATATAATCACCTTGAATAGATTAAAGATTAATTATAAAATAAAAATAAAGTAATTTGAATGTATAAGAATTGGCTTTTGATGCAATAGTTATTTTTGAGGGTGCTTAATCCATTTATATATTCAAAATATTAATTTGAACAATAAAAAATATTAATTTGACCAAAAATTATATATCATTTAGACTTCTTTATTTTAAAAATATTGAATGTATTCTTATATTAAAAATAACAATTCCATAACAGAACTTAGATTTATGTTAAAATCAGATTTCTTAAGATATGTTTATTTTAATTATTTCATTTCATTTCATTTTTTTATTATTTTTGTTTTTTTAATTAAGTCCACTTTATTTGTTATTTCATTTTATTTTTTATTATATTATTATTATTTTTAATTTTTTAATTAAACTAAATTAATTTTTATTAATTAATTTTTTTTAATTAATTAAGAAGATAGCACTAACTCTTCATAAAAACCCATCACCATAACACTTCAACATCTTCTAGATAGTAGATTCTAAAGCACCTGACTACTCTCTATCACTACTCTTTATGCAATAAATTTTTTAAATAAATACAATAATGAAAAAAATAACTAAAAACAACTTCTTTAAATAAAATAATATATATATTTTTTTTAAATTTACATTAACTCATTCAAACAAATTTTATGTGACAAACTAAATCTCCTAAGTTGACTCTGTAAAACAAAATCCCACCAAAACTTCAAAGTCGTACCTATAAATTAAACTTATTTGCATCACCTCAAACATTCTATTTATTCAAGTTCTATAATCAAGCGAGACATGATGATTCTATTTCAGCAAGTTCCATAAACAAGCGCTACATGATGCTTAGCCAAGGATGATTTTCCAGCATAAGGGTTGAATGCCCGTTGGGAATCATTTGTTTTGTGGGCAAATCATCTTGGCACATCCTCCTGTGCTTCTCATGCCGGAGCATGCACCGATTCATTGTGGATTCAGTATTAAGGTTGGTGCAGCAACCAAAGAAGGAGTAACATTTCTATGAATAGTCTGTTTTTGGGGGGGGTTGGTGTCCATAACTTTCTCACACTCTTTAACCCTTTTAACTGTATTTTACACTTTGATATATTTATTCTGTCAAAATAGGAAATGATATGCAAACTGATCATTATAGTAAGAGAGGATGTCACTTCAATCCTGGTTACTCATGTCTATGTCTATGAGGCTATCCATGTATGTATGTAATTTCAAGAAGATTATAGAAGAACCAAAACCCTATCATAATTTAGGGTTGAGGAAGTCAAAAACCTATTAGTAGCTGACTATTAGGCTATGTTGATTACTCGGCCACGAGGAGAACGGGTTCTATTATTTTGCATTGTATCTTGTTCCATAGTTGAGAAAAACATCTTAGAGTCGTATTATGTGAGAATAACAAGGGGGAGATATTCTCGAACATCTATACAAGCCACACGTCAAATGATACTCCTAGGGGAGTGTTTCTTTATTTTCACTTGCATAATTTCTATACTAGAGAAAAGAGAACATAACAGTCACACATTGAATTTGAGAGGTCATATCCTGTGTTTATTTGTGAATACTTTTAAAGGAAAATTAACCTTAATAATAAAAATAAAAATTACAATATTACTTAAGGGAAAATTGTGAAGTGTTACATATGTCCGAAGTAGCATGATTGAGAAACCCTCTTTTTAAATAAAGTCTAGAAATAATTTTAATTTTTTTTCTATCACTTAATAATATTTTTTTAAATATGTTTATAAATAATTGTATATATAACTTTTTTTTTTTGAAATAAGATAGAGGGTAGAAGATTGGATGGTGGAGATACATTCAATAGTATTATCTTCATTTAATCTACAACATCCAATAATTTAGTTGTATCTTTATTTAATCTCCACCATCTAACAATTTAGATGTTTAATCGTAAATTCGGGGATGAGAGATGTTTGATTACCACATAGAGTTTTCATTAAGTAAAGTAAACTTCAAACATAGCATTTATGTTGGTGGGATATTAAAAAATACCCCTAATTAATAAATGAGAGATATCTATATATAAGTAAGTAGTTACAAACATTTATGTAAATTGTCATAGTAAAAAACTTAATCATAATAGATTCACTTATTAATATTTTTTAAAACTAAATTAAGATCATTATGTAATCCTCTTTTAAATAAAGTATGGAAAGTAGGATGACTCTAAAGTTCTCTTTTAAATAAAGAATAAAAAGTAGGATGGTTTTAAATCTTTTTTTTAAATAAACAGCGATGATATAGAAATTTATTTTTAAATATATTATAAAAAGGTTGTGAATTATTATTTCTTGTTATAAATTTTAAGTAATAATTTTTTTGATATATTTATAAATAATTATGAAATAAATATTTTTATTTAAAAAATAAGATAGAGGGTGCAAAATTAGATGGCAGGGATACATACAATAAACTGACCTTGAACATAGAAAGTTGCTATGGTCCTATGGAACGTATAATATGTTTTCCAATATCAATAGTCAAGGATGTGTTTTTGAAAAGCCACGCCAAGCAATTGCAACCATGCAGTGGCTGAGGCACGTTCTACAATGCAGTGGCAGAGGCACGTTCTACCAACGGTAGAAACAAATAAGTCGAACAGATTACGTGACAAATGTTTAGTAACATGTTCATAAATGTTTAGTAACATGTTCAAAATGGTTTTGGGTTAACATTTCCAGCCAATACCGCGCCAATAATATTTCCAGCCATTGTTCAACTTTGTGAAGAGTACTTATATGCTATTAGGTTTTAAATTTTTATGCAATACTATGTGTTCCTCAATTTTAAACTTTGATGTGTGATGTTTATGTGTGATGTTGGTTTGAAGCATATGATATAATTTAGAAGGCGAATCTTCATTTATTTACAGTCCTTTACGGTCCAAAGAAACATAAATATGTTGTCAATTTATTGTAGAAAGGCCTTTTGGTTAATTATATGGACTTATATGGATTTAATGGACTTAAATAGCAAGTCTTTTTTTTAAGAAAAAGATTGAGTAAAATAAAAGAATTTTTTAATTTAATTATTTTATTAATAGATACAAAAGTATATATATAAATTGAAGTAAGTAATGATAATAGGTAATTGAATTTAAAATTGAAATTGTTATATAAATTTAAATAATAAGTTTTATTGTAAAAAAAAAAAGTAAGAAAAAAGAAAAAAAATTTAGAAAAATTTATATATTTATAATTATTTTGTTATGGGATTAAAAACTATACATATAAATTATAAATTGAAAATTAAAGTAAGTAATGATAAGTAATTGAATTTAAACTTGAAATAGTTATATATATATATTTCTAGAATTCTTAAATTTTATCAATTTTTTTAATTAAAAATAATTAGAAATTTTATAATTAAGTTTTTTTCCAATATGATAATAATGATTAATATCTACCTATTATAACCTAAAACTACTTATTATAACCTAAAACTACTTGAAACATCCATTAAGTTAATCCTCATATCCATAGTTCCATAGTCTCATATCGATAACTTCATAATTGGTATAGATTCATATTAAAATTATTTATGTTAATTATTTTTTATTATTATTATAGTTTCATAGTTGGTATAGATTCATATTAAAGTGATTTATGTTAATTATTTTTTATTATTATTATAGTTGTAGTATAGTTGTATTTTATAAATTTATTATATTGTTTTTATTGTTGTCTTTTTTTTATTAATATGGTTAATTTAGAAAGAAACCATTTTATATACTTTAATTTTGTTTCAATTTAATTTATTAGTATTATAGACTTTTGTATTCATGTATTTACTTACTTGCACCTAGTTTT
>ML779828.1:547202-574661 GCA_009831015.1 Picea engelmannii | reverse complement strand
TAAGAATTTATATATAAAGAGTCTTCAAAAATCCATTACAAAGTGTGCAGTGGTGTCGTATTGTAATAACTGAATTGCCCTACAGGGGAACCAGTTCAGCCAGTCGATATTGGCATCAAAATGACTACCGGTATTAAAAGAATTGAAAAATAGAGCGAAGAAATGTAAATTAAAAGTCATAAGTAAAACTCTAATACTGGCCTTCATGAGGCCACAAAAGACCTATGTGTTGGTCATACACTTGCTTGTAAGCTGGCTAGCTAGATAGAGAGGTGGCCTGGGTTGCAAGATCCCAGGGCTCCTCTTCAACAACTACCCCTCTCCATTCCATTTTTTCATGCGTGTCAGCGTCCGAGTCATCCCTTTCCAGTCTGTCGTCAAGCCATGTGCCTGCCAATTCCTTGGGCGCATGCAAGCCTTTTCCTGTTGCAACGTACGCCCCAGGTGTTTCTTCTTCGGTGGGAATGTATTCCTCATCCATGGCCACATGCATGTCCTGCCTAAAGTCACCACCTCCTATGGGAAACCACCTTTCACTTGAGTCTCCTATATGAATGTGCTTTGTTGCCCCCAGTGCGTCTAGAGTGAAGTGGAAGGCCCCTTGGAAGGTGGAGAGGATTTGAAGGAGTACAACGGTCTTCCTGTCAAGTATCTCCAGTCGAAACTGGAGGTCGTTCAGGCCCTGTCGAAGCTCGAAGACCAGCCCATGAAGAATGGCCATGCTACCCTTCAATTGTGAGTCTGGAACTGAGTCAGAAAAGGAATGTGGCCTAGGTTGAGTTTCTTGTAGAAGAGGTGGTGCTTCCAAGGGTGGGGGATTTGAGGAGTTCTTTGGAGGAGCCGGTATACTGGCTAGTGCATTGGGTGGTATTGCAGGAGGCACCCAAGATGAAGAGGCTCTGTCAAGGGTGGGTCTTGGGGGAAAACCCAGCGAGGTATCAGAGAGTACCAACCCCTCAATATGGGAAGCGAGAGAGGAGGAGGTGGCGAGAGGTTCTTGTTTGGACTGTGAGGAATGTGAGGAGTGCGAGGGAGGAGAACTAGGGGAGGAGCTTGGGGAGATTGTAGGCACCCGAGTGAGGACCAGTTGAGGCCACAATGGTTGCCAGGGAGAGCCTCTCCTTGGCTTGCCTCTCTATCTTGGAATTCTAATGGCCCATGGGGACAAGGTGGGCGTTGGGAAAGACCCCATATTATCGAGGAGGAGCTGGAGAAAAAACCAGTTGCAGGAGAGCGCAGGGAAGGAGGGAGGCTGGAATGAGGCATGGCATCTTGATTGATGGAGAAGAAGGCGATGTGGCATGCGTAGAGTAATATCGTGTTCAATGTGCAAAGCAATGGAGGGGACATCTTGAGGAGGTTAAGCGCATCAGGCTCAATGGTGCCTGGGACGTCGTATGGGGAAGTTAAATGCATGGGGGTGGTGGTGGTTCTTGGCATGCTTCAATCACATGGAAATTGCCATGCTGGCCTATTCACGCTGCCTCTGAGTGCCATGTGTCCTGCACTATCACCCCATCTAGGGGTCTATCCAGCGCATTTGATTTTTCAGTGCACTGTTGGAGTATGGGATGTGTCGGATTGAGGGAAGTTTGGCACAGAAATTTCGGTCCTTCCCAATTCGTTCCAAGATTTTCTAGCTCATATGCCACCTGATTCACCTTTCTCCTGATGTGTGAGGGGATCAAGTCCTGATTGGGTTGCGAGATATTCACAATTGTTCTTAGCTTGTAGGAGAGTCTCCAGCAAGGTGAGAATCTCTCTAGGTCAACTCCATTCAATATTCTTCTGAAGAGATTGGTAATGACTAACGAATCCCCTTCAACAATCAGCTTGGGGAATTCATGCTCAATATCTAATTGCAAGCCTCGAGTGAGCCCCCATAACTCCACTGCATTATTCGTAGTGTGTCCTGGGCTGCCTATGTTAATGAGAAGAATATGGCTTCGGTGATCATGGAAGACCACACCATACCCTGTTTCCATGGGGTTACCCTTGGAGGCTCCATCGAAGTAGAGTTTGATGAAGCCTTCCATGGGGGGGGCTCAATGCCTGGGACTGCTTTGAAGAGGTTGAGTGGAGAGGGTGGGGGGGCGGATCCTAAACCAGATTGACTTTCCAATGCCGAAGAATACTTTGCTTAGAAGGAGGGTCATTCAAATTCGTTGCATGCCAATGCTGAAGCCTGATGGTTTCCAGAATGTTGAGGCGAATTTTCTTCCAACAGTGCTGCTAAGGGAGCGAATCATTCCTAAAGATTCTTTTGTTCCTTTCCTTCCAGATTTTCCAAATTATAAATCCTGGGAGAAGTTGTCAGATACGATTGAGGAGGGGTGATTGAAAAGAACTCTCTCTCTATTTTGTTATGGTGTCAATGATATTGTCCCTCTTGCGGTCCGAGGTGTGCATGATCAATGCACATTGATCCCAAACTTGAGTGGTGTAGGGGAAGGTGTTGAAGAGATGGTTCATAGTCTCAGCCTCTTCTCCATAAAGCATACAGATGGACGGACCAACAAATCCCCTTTTCAAGAGGTTGTCCCAAGTGAGGATGCTCGAGTGAGTAACCATCCAGAGGAAAAGACTGATTTTTGGCCAGTGTTTCAGGGACTAGATTTTTCCCCACTCTTTCCTTAGGGGTAATGGGTCCAAGTGAGTTTTAATGCAATAGTCATCTTTTATGTTGAAGGTGCCCCTCGGTAAGTATCCCCATCTTAGGATTTCCTCCCCTATCAAAATGGGGATTTTCCTTTTGTTGATTTCGCTGTGCCAGGGGCGAAGGTCCATGTCTGCCTCTAAATTTAGGTGCTCCTCATTTGAAATCCAACATCTCCAGGTTAGCTCTATTGATTTGTCCTTCCAATAGTATGCGACTTTTTTTAGGCTTGTCTGTGTGGCTAGGATGATAAAAGTGTCAGCCGAGTCTTCATGCTCCAGAATTGGCCACTGCTGCAATGAATCTTTTCAGAACAAAGTTGTTTTCCCATTTCTAATTTCCCAGAAGGCATGACTTGTGACAAGATGTTGATTCTGCCTAGCTGTCATCCAGCTTAGGGATCCAGGGTTGTCCCCATTCCATCTAATCAAGTTTCTCTCTGCCATGTTGGGAGCATATTTCCTTATCCAAATCTTGGCCCACAGATCTTGAGGTTTTTTGAGTCGTCTCCACCATACCTTAACGCTTAAGATTTTGTTCATAACTTAGGGGTCCCTTAACCCAAGGCCCCCTTGAGATTTGGGTTTGAAAAGTTTATCCTAGTTGATCAGTGCCATCTTTTTCCCCATTTTAAGGCCTTTAAAAAGGAAATTCCTTTGCAAGTTTTTAATGGTAGTAAGGACAAAGTTTTGGGCCGCTAGAGCAGAAAAGGTATAGACGGGTAAGGCTTGAAGCACAACTTCAAGTAAAATGAGGTGACTGGGGAGATTGAGAGCTCTGTAGGTCCAGGAAGAAATCCTCTTAGAAAAGGAGGAGAGAATATGCTCCCACGAACTGTTCCTGAGGGAATTGTCCAATAAGGGGATGACGAGGCATTTGGATGGAAGGGAGCTTCGAGTGAAACCCAGAATTTTATAGATATGACATTGAATGGAAGTTGGTGTATTGAAGAAGAAAATATGGGATTTGTCTTTGTTAAAGTATAGTCTTGAGGAATCACAAAAAGTTTGAAGGATCTAAAGGAAAGAGTGGGCTTCCTTGACTGTTGGGGAGCCCATCATCAGGGTATCGTCAACAAATTGGTTGTGAGATATCGGAGGAGAGATATCTTGTAGGGGTAGACAAGTCAACATTTTATTTTCTATGGTGGCATGAATGGAGCGACTGAGACCCTTGGACATGATAATGAAAAGGAAAGAGGAAAGAGGTTCACCTTGTCTGATTCCTCTAGAGGGAGAAAAAGGATGAGAAGGAACCCCATTAACCATGATAGAAAATAAAGTAGAGGAGGTAATATTTAGGATCCACTCTACCCAAGTGTGGTTGAAGCCAAAGGCAGGGAGCATTGCATGCATGTAATCCCAACTTAACTTGTCAAAGGCTTTGGAAAGGTCCAGTTTTAGGAGCATACCTGGCGTACAGGTCTTCTGCAAGGAGTGAATCACTTCATGCACTAGTATGACACTGTCCAATATTTGTTTGCCTTCCACATAGCCTTATTTCCCTTGAGAGATGATCCACTATAGGATTGATCTAAAAATGAAGAAGACTTGAAAATCTTGAATAATTATTGCAAGTGAAATGTCATGTGTTTAAAGCAAATGGATCATTTTGCAACACATAAATTAAGGATTACTTATGCAAAATACACATAGACAGCAACATAAATATTGAACAACAGACATAAAACACAACAATTGATAAAGGAGTTCACCCCTCTTATGGGCTACATCTCCTGGTCCAGCTTCCAATGGATCATTATTATTAATTGCTCAAAAAGTGCTCAAAAACATGTCTTACAATGCTCAAACTGACAAACCGATTGCTCCAATGGCTTCCCAGCGTCCCAAAACCCCTGTCTGCGCTCTTTCGGCACCTCAATCGGTCGAAAAATGAAGAAGTTAGGCCTCCTGGAAGTCTCCCTCTTCAAGCTTGTTGTCTCAGGTTCTACAATTCGCACCCTTCCTTGCATGAACCTGCCTCACACACTCTTTTTAGCGTAAAAACCCAGCACCGGGCGCAACCGCGCCAATGGTGCAAACCGTAGAACGGTTACGGCACCTCCAGCCCCTAACCGCCTCGACACCTAGGCATATGGCCATGTGACCTCGCGCTTGGATAAAAAGGTGGTTTAACCATTTGAACCGTGTAAACCGACTCCCGTGCTCCATTTCGTGGGCACATGTCAATACATAACCCCACGACTGGGGGCTCCACATAATGCAAACCCCGTGCGCATTATAATACATGGTTATATTATAGTTTAAAAACCACGGGCCATGTGTTTGACTCACGCACAATCGGTCAACCAATATATATATAACACGGTTATATGTGTTAACCAAAACCATGGGTCGGGGCTAAACCCCGGCCCGATCCCCGCCCATTTACACATTTGAATGAATTTAAAAACATTGCAATGGGTTATGTGTTAAGTCACAACCCGTGGGCGTATTGGTCGGACGTATATGCAAAGGCGTTCCATAGTGGGGGGAGGTTCGGGGGTTGAACCCCTCCCATAGTTTTTATACAACCATAATGAACCAACCAACGAGGGACACGTGGTGCCCATGGATTGGGCCACGTGCCCTCATACCATTTGCTATCAACAAGACACATGTCGCTCCATGATTCGCCAACTACTAACCAATGAACACTTGCCACATCATCCACCTGACACATCATCGTACAGACTGTATGGTCCTGCCACATCACCATACGGACTGTACAGACAGGTACAATCAGCAAAAAAAAATTGCCTGTTTGGCTTGGCGAACAGATCGCGATATCTTCTCCATACGGACTCCGTTTGAGAAAGTAAATATACCACCGGAATCAGGAAAACGAGACAGGCGCAATGGCTCTGTTTTCGTCGCATTCCGAGCACTTTGAAAATTGAGCAAAATTTGATCCCCTGATCAAGGATGGGCTTGAGTCGTTTGATGATCACTTTGGTTAGGAGTTTATAGATGATGTTGCACAACACGATGGGTCAAAACTGCTTGGGGTGAGTGATATGATCCTCTTTGGGAATGAGGGTGAGGAAAGTAGCATTGAGATCTGGGAGGACTTTCCCTGAAGATCTGGAATCTTCAATGATTTCCCAAACCTCTTCCCTAATCATCGACCAACAGTGATGGAAGAAGTCGCTAGTAAATCCATCCGGTCCCGAAGCCTTGCCTTTGGGGGTTTCCTGGAGCACTTGATCAACTTCCTCGAGTGTGATGGGCCTGAGTAGAGCTACATTCTGTTCCTGAGTGATTAGGGTGAATATGTGTTGCGTAGCCTTGGAAATGGCTTGAGATATGTTCTGTATGGGCTACGCAAGGAGGTATTTGTAGTAAGCGATCAATTTCTTCTCCAGATATTCATGAAAATGGATGAGTTGGCTATTGCTAGAGGTTAAATGTGTGATTCGATTGGCGTGTCTCCACTGAAGGGTGGACCTGTGAAAAAATTTGGTGTTTCGATCACCCTCTTTGAGCCACTGGATGCGATATTTTTTTTTCCATAGAATCTCTTCTTGGGCCTTCCTATCTTCCAACTATTTAATTAAAGATGCTTCCTGGGTTTTGAGGTCTTCAGTGAGTCCATGCTCCCAAACTTGTCTTTGTATAATGGTCATTTGATCTATCAGTTGTTTTTGGGAGTCGAAAATATTGCCAAAGGTTTGCCTATTCTACAGTCTGAGTTGTTGCTTAAGATTCTCAAGCCTCTGTTGGAATCGGTACATCTTAGATTCATGAGGTACCACTGCATCCCTCTACCACTCATGGATTTTTTTTTGAAAGTCTGAGTGGCTGAGCTAGAACTGTTCAAACTTGAAGGGTTTCTGGCCTAAGGTAGTTGGCACATCCAACTATAGCTGAATGGGCTAGTGATCCGACCCATGAAAATCCAGAATGGTTTCCTTAAGAGATATTCCTTCCAACAAGAGGGAGTCTGAAATGAGGAACCAATCTAGTCTGGAGGATATTTGATGTATTCTAGTTCTCCAGTTTGTCCAGGTGAAGGTGCCATTGGGGGTTTCTAGGTCAATGAGGTTGATGTTATCTATAAAGTTTTGGAAGTCACTGGATTCCTATTCCAGGTGTTGTGTTCCTCCTTTTTTTTCATCCAGATTGCATATCAGGTTGAAGTCACCCCCTACAATCCATCTGTTATCCTTGGTTAAGGTAGACAAGTACTCTAGATTTATGAGGAAGGCTTGCTTATCCCTGGTACTGGCCGGTCTGTAGACATTGGAGAGGTGGCCAAGTTTATTGGATTCGATGAGCCTATAGGCGGTTGTTATAGACCATTTGGTCATGATGAAGGTTTCCATAATGGATTTGTTGGGGTTCCAAAGTATAGCTAGGCCTTTGGCTGTGCCTGTGGCCATTGTGGATACTGCTTCCAACATTAGGGGAGAATCCTGTCCATGTCTTATGTATCACATTTTGTTTCTTGGAGCAACATTATGTCCAGTTTCTCTGCTAAGATAAAATATCGTAGCAGTTTTTTCTTGCTACGCCCGTTGAGACCTCTTATATTCTAGGAGAGGATCTTCATGAGGAGTAGGGGGAGGGGAGAGGGGGAAAGCTATTTGAGATGAGATGGATCTAACTAGAGTTGACCATAAAGTGACCTATCTCTTGTATGAGCTTCTTCGTCGATTTCCTTCCTCTTTTCTTTTCATCTTTCTAAGGTTTTCTCTGATCCTTTGGCTAGTTCCCTTATATTCCCAAACTCTTACAAGATCTAGCTGTGGATCTGGCTGAGGAGTTGAGGAAGACCTTGTGCACTTTTTGTAGTTGATCTGGAGGTATGGTGTACAGTTTCTGGTGTTGATATGCATGCTCTAGGTGCTTCAAGTCCACACCTGCTAGCTCTTTCTCGTCAAGGTCCATCTCGACATCCCCATCCTCTATTTCTAGGTGATCCTCTATTCGAGTTGTGGGGTATGTCTATGAAGTCTTTGGATTCATCTCTGGCAGTGATCCCTCTTTCCCTTTGCCTATTTTCTGGGGTGTTTTCTCTGTCTACACCTCCTTGGGGTCTGAGGGGTTCTCCAGTCGATCTTGTAGGACCGCATATTTGTTGTTGGTGGATGGATATTTACTTGCTTGGGTTTCCTGCTTCTATCCTCCTTGTCTTCTCTTTCCATGCATCTAAGTGAAGCCATCCTTGTCTTTTCTGGCATATGAATCCCCCTCTTTGATTGTGGCATTGAGGGGACATTCTCTGAAGAGATGTTTGTGCTCATGGCATTTCCTACATCTGAACAGGATATGTTCATAGTCAATGGTTTTCATCCAATCCTCATCATGGTATTCTAGGGCTATGGATCTTGGGAGTGACTTGGCTATCTTCAGGTATACATAGATGCGCACATATGAGGTGTATCGTCTTTTCTTAGTGGCCTCCAAAGATTTGACTTAGACACCAATGGTGTTACCTATGGCTACAAGAACCTCCTCTAGCCAGAATTCCTGAGGTAGGGAATATAATCTGATCCACACTAGCGCATGTGAGAAGTATTCCATTTTAGGCCTAAATTTCTCTGTCTAGAAGCTTAAGAAGAGTCCCGCTGAGTTGAAAAAATACGACCCTCTGTAAAAAATGCAGTTTCGGTCCTCGAGGTTGTGCAGGAAAATGGTGAAGAAACCCTTGGAGCTGAGTTGCAGTTCGTAGTGTCCTTTGGGCTTCCACCAATTCTGTATCCATTTGACCAGGACCCGTTCCAAGGGCCAGAGCCCTAAAAATTTTCCTACCAAGGCGTAATCTCGCATCTATTGTTTCTGCTCCTCAATGTGGGGAGAAGTGATAATGTATTTTAGGGCTTGTGATGCTTGTTGGATACACTTTCCTGGCATCCATGGCCTTGACGCACTTATGGGTACTGGATCTTTTCCTAAGTCAATGTCCATCTCCTTGTCTTTGAAGGTTGCCTTGCCCAATAATTTGGAGCGTAGATCGGGGGGAGGTTCGAAGGTGGGTCGCTTGGAGCCCTCTCCCATGCTTCCATTCACCATAGTCTAGCTGTAAGAGGGGCCTCTCGGCCCTCCCTCCTTCAGAGGCATGTGCCCCAATGGGGCAAACTGTTGTAGCAGAGTAATAGAAACCTAAACTCTATCCTGCTGCCGCTTCCTTATCACATCTTTCCTTCAAACTTGTAAATGGAAAACAATGTTACTTGCACCTAATTACTCTGGACATAACAATTCAATTTTAAGTGATGCTATAATTTATTACTTGAAGAGTAAATAATTTTGAAAAAAACATTTAAATTATTTTTTGATAAAATTTTGTGTAATGTAGTAACTTTAAATGAATTAAAATTTAATTAATAAAATAAAACAAAATAAAGTAATTTGAATGTAGTATAGCCTAAGGCTACTTCATACACCCATTATATTAGTCCTCATATTCATAATTGGTATAGGTTAATATTACAATGATTTATATTAAAAATTTTAAAATTATATTTTTAAAATTTATTTTATTATTTTAATTGTTGTCTTGGTTAATTTAAAAACAAATGTTTTTTTTTAAATTTTCATTTTGTTTTAATTTAATTTATTAGAGTTACAAAGATAATATTTTTGTTCAGGTATCTAGAGGTATATCTAGTTACTCTTATGTAACAAATCAAAAAGTCAATTTAAAAAAATGGTATTATTTATTATTTGGAAAATAAATTTATTGTGTAATGTAGAGTTACAAAGATAATATTTTTGTTCAGGTATATCTAGAGGTATATTTAGTTACTCTTATGTAACAAATCAAAAGTCAATTTAAAAAAATGGTATTATTTATTATTTGGAAAATGAATTTATTGTGTAATGTAGTGTATTTGAATGGATTAAAATTTAATTGATAAAATGAAATAATTTAATATGAATATAATATAACTTAAGGCTACTTTGTGTTGTCAATATCTTAATCCATATTTATATTAAAATGATTTATGTTAAATTTTTTGATTTTATATTTATAAAATGTATTATATGATTTTTATTGTTTTTTTATTATTAGTATAGTTAATTAAAAAAAAAACATATTTTTATTTTGTTTTAATTTAATTTATTAACATTACAAAAGTGATACCATTGTTTATGTATATCTTTTTATTTTTGATGTAAGAAATCAAAAAACAATTTTAAGTGATGCTATTATTTATTATTTAGATAGTAAATCATTTTGAAAAAGAGTAATGGAACATATAAATTTGGATAAAATTTGTAATCTATTCTTACATTAAAAATACCAATTCTACAAATAGTGTAGATTCATGTTAAATCTCGATTAACTATTAATTGTTACATTAACTCTAGATTAATTATAGGATTTGTTAAGTATAATTAATTTGATAATCTCATTGTCTTAATATGTTTTAGTTAAACAATGATTTTTTCTTAATAATATTAATTAATTAATTGTTCATATCTGTTGATGATTAATTAATTAATTAATTGACTCATTAAAGATTTGAGTAATAAATTAGAGGAGCTTAATAACTTTAAATTATTAATAATAAGACTTTACGTATGAAGGGGGCGAAAGAAGCATTAAATGGAGGATAGGGAGTTGGTGGATGGGGGAAGATATGAGGGGGAAGAGTCCTACGGGAGAGTATTATGAAAATTTGGGGAGGAAGAATTATTTTGGAGGAGAATATTGTATTTTTGGTTTGCATATTTTTCTGGTGTTGGGAGTTTGGTTTTGGGGTTTTGGTGAACCATCTCAAGGGGCACCGAGTTGCTAGGGGTTTTGGGCACGGGGGATAGGATTCCTTACAGTATCCTGGAGCTAGGGAGCCGGACAGGCTTCTACTAGTTGGCTGGGTGGTTAGTTGGTTTGGGCAAGGTTTGGTTAAAGTAGCAGGTGAGGGCAACAAGATAAGGGAGAGTTTAGCATCAGGAAGAGGTATTTTATTTATGAATTTGTTGAGTTATGAGATGATTATGTAATTTATTTTCATGATGTGGATAAATTAATTTCTGCTAAATATTATATGCTTATATGATAATCAATGAATTATTTCCACACTGAAAGAAATTCTATGTTTAATTGTATGAATTTTTACCAGGCTTAAGTAATTTACGGTTCTTACACTATGTGGTTCCTATGTGGGTTCGTCTTCCATTTCTTCCTCTACATTGTTGGAATAATGAAACCCTGAAAATTATTGAGAATGTGTTGGGAAGGTATATAAATCATTTTGAACCACGAGAAGTGTTACACAAATGTGCACATATTTGAGTAGAGATAGAACGGGAAAATGGGCTACCAGAAGCCATCCAATTAACTCTTGACAATTGGTCATACATTCTAAAGGTGTATTATGAGAAATTTCCATTTAAATGCAAGGCTTGTAATGAATATGGTCACTTTACAAATCATTGTCCATAGAACAAAATGGATCAACCATAGGAAATGACCACTGAGAAATGAAAACAACCCAAGAGGAAGAAATTTGTTGGGAAAGAGGTGATCCAACAACAACAACAAATTCCACGAGGGCATACATCTCCTCCCTCCCATTGTAACCCTATATCTTTAGATGGAGGGGATTTTTGGGGTGAGTCGAGCAGAAACAATTGTTCGACATTGGAAAATTTGGATGAGAACACTGGAGAATAAAGAGAAAAGGGTTAAGAAAATGTAGAAGGAGGTAATATGGTGACAAAAGAAATAAAGGATATAGGGATCCCCTTGGATTCTTCCCACCCAAAACATGAAGATACGACTCCAAGTAAAATCCTTTCACGCCCTATTGCAGGGATTCCAAAAATTTTAGAAGAAGGAAATCAGGAGGAAACAAAAGATGAGTATGAAGAAGAAGTCACTCAAAAAACAAAAACTAGTAAAGTGGGGAGGAAATATAAACATACTAGAATGGAAAATGAATCATATTGTGACAAGGAGTTAGGTATACAAAGCACCTTAGAAGGAATCCCAAAGAAGGATGAGAAATGGAGGAAAACCCATGCCTAGTCAGTAAAAGGTTCATCCCAATCCATGACTCAACCCTCTAAAGGGGGGGATCCAAATATGCAGGTAAATAATTAAGTTAGTCTCTTGGAATAATAAAGGATTAGTTAGTAAGGACAAGAAATAAGCAATGGGAAAGTTGGTTCAAAAAGAAAAAACTCATATACTTTTGATCCAGTAGAATAAATTGAAGGAGTTTGAAGCTCTACAGGAAATGCAACAATTTTGGAAGAAAAGAAAAGGTGAAGCAATATGCACGAGGAGGTATTCTTGGGGAATTTTCACTCTATGGAACCCTAACACCTATCAGTTGGAGGGAAGTTACAAATAAACCCATTATATTGTGGTCAATATGGTACATCTTATCTCATGTATGTATTATCATATCATTAATGTATATAAGCCAAATAACTATTGGGAAAAAATATAATGTTGGGACTCTCTTTTGGGTTTGGTGCATTTTTGGTATACTGAAAACTATATCATTATCGAAGATTTTAACACTATAGTCCATTTGAAAGAAAAAAGAGGGGCTCCATTTTTCGGGATCCAACAAGGGAGAAGATAGAGGATCTGATGGTTTCCCTGGATTTGATGGATGCTCCTCCATCCAAAGGAAAATATACTTTGTATAATATAAGAGAAGGGCCAAGGCACATCACATCCAAGTTGAATCATTTTCTTATCAACCACTCATTTCTTTCTCTTCCAAAATATTTCTCCTCTTCTATTATCCCTTGGCCGAGCTTAGATCATCATCCCATTTCTTTATGTTTTGTAAAAGAAGAAAATTTGGGTTCTATTGTGTTTATATTTAATCCACTATGGATGGAAAATTGATATATTTTCTCCCTTATTTTATGCACTTGGATTCAATGGATCTCTGGTTCACTTGTACATATTTGGGAGCAAAAAACATAAATTAGCCAAAGATGCTTTAAAGAACTAGATTAAAGAGTGTCTTTTTGCCCCTTGAATACTGCAGTTTTGGAGAATCAACAGAGACTAGAAGGAATACAAAACAAAATTGATCATAAATAAGTGTCTCCAAAACTCTTAAAGAAAGAACACGATGCTTATTAAAATAATATAAAGTCCCTAAAAGAGGAAGAGGCCATTTGGAGATTGAATTCTATGTTTATGTAGCTTCAAGATGGGAATAAAAATACTTCCTTATTTCATAAACACGGCAAATCTAGGCAACAAAGAAACATGGTGGAGGAGATAAAGAAACAGATTGGTGAAGTGGTTACCTGTTCTGAGGAAATTAAAAGAATGACTTCATCTCATTATCACATGCTATATTTAGAAAAGGGTGATATGGATGAACATATACGTGATCAATTATTATCCCATATTCCATTGAATATTACAAAGGAACATAATCTAGCATTGGATAAGTAAATTTATGAAGAGGAGATACTAGTAGCCATGAATCGATTCAATCCCGATAAGGCATCGGCCCCGGATGAATTTACTATAAACTTCTACAAAATATGCGGGTCTATTATCAAATATGATCTCATCCAAATGCTCCAATATGTGCACAAATCGTCTAGGATGGGGGGAGCCACAAACTCCTCATTTTTAGCCTTAATACCAAAGGTAAAACATGTCTCTATTTTTGAATGGCTACATCCAATTTATGTCTATAACGTATCCTATAAAATCATGGCAAAGTTGGTATAAAACATGCTATCAACCTTTTTTAATTTCTTTTATCCTCTCAAATCAAGGAGGGTTTGTGGAAAATAGAAAAATATGGGATAACATAATTTTGGTTCAAGAGGCAGTTCACTGCAACAAAAGTCGTGGGGAAAAAGGGATGGTTATAAAAATGGACATGGAAAATGAATTTGAAAGAGTCAAGTAGAGTTTTCTTAAGGCAGTTTTGAAGAAATTTGGATTTAATAAGACTTTTATATCCTAGATTGGAGCTTGTATCAATTCCCCTTGTATTTCTCCTTTGGTTAATGGTAGGCTTGCTTCTTTTTTAAAGCCTCTAGGGGGATTAGACATGGGTGACCATTATCCCCCTTTTTTATGTTCTCATGGCTGAGTCATTTAACAAAAGATTAGAATGGGCACAATGATCAAGAGATATTATTGGGTTGTGCATAGACAAGGGAGTAAAGATAATTAATCATTCACATATGTATGATGACACTTTGTTGATGGGAGGAGCCTCTAGAATTATTGTTGGATGATTTAAACTGGTATTGGATCAGTTTACTAAATTATTTGGAGAGCTCATAAATAAAAAAAGAGTCAAAGATACGTCTAGAATATAAAAGCTCCCACTTTAATGGGAATTTATCATATCCTTCAATTCCCAATATCTGATGATTGGGAGAATTTTAAATATTTTGGCATGCCAATTTTCTTGAAAACAATTCCCAATGAATCATGGCGTATTATTTTATAGATAGTTAAAGGAAAGTTTGAAATATGGGATATTTATCGGTTGAATCAAATAGGCATACTAGTGCTCATCAAATCAATGTTGTCCTCGTTTCCTATATATCAATTTTCATTTATTTTGGCCCCTATGGGAATAAAAAAATATTTGTCCCAATACCTTCGAAAATTCTTATGTCAAGGAGGAAAATCAAATGCTAACTGAGTTGATCTAACGAATTGGAATCTAGTCAGGTCTCCCAAATAATATGGAGGGATTGGGGTCTAAGATCCTAAGTTGGAAAATATCTCCCTTGACACAAAATTGATTTGGAGAATGGTAACGGGGAAAAACGAATGGTGGAAAAAATCCTTGATGAAAAATTGTTTCTAAGGGAATAGGAGAATATGATTAGATGATCCACTTAGAAAGAAGGCAAGATCGCTTATTTCGAAGCTTATATGGGCCTCTTCTCTCCTCTTGCAACCCTCCCTCTCTTGGGTCCCAGGAAATGGGAATCTAATTGACATATGAAATGATGGGATTCTTGGATTTTTCCCTAGGATCCCTCTTTTGAAGCTCTAAGGTGATGGATGTACACTCAACACAAGAGAACACTATTTGAAATCTTAGTATGGGGTTCAAATGGGGATTGGAAAGGCTCGAATATGAGAAATATCCCCCATCACCTTCGTCTCTATGCTTAGAATTTTATCCTTTCTCTTAAAGGGTCTTCCCCGATCCAATTACATTCTCAGGACTGCAGAGGATGGGGTGGCATTGGTTACTTAGTTAAGGAAGGATATAGGGATTTGATGTTGCAGAACTCTATTCCAGAAAAATATACTATATGGAAGAATGTACGGAATAATGATGGGATGACAAAAATAAATATATTTTGTTGGACTCTCTCTCAAGGAAAACTTATTACATGGGGAAATTTGTCCAAAATAGGATTTTAGGGGCCTTTGCAGTGTGCCCTATGTGAGAAAAACTTGAGACATCTCAACATTTATTTATGGAGTGTTCTTTTTCAAACCAGGTTCAACACCTAGTTTATGAGGACCTAATTCATTTAATAACTTGGCCCTCCAATCCGAAAAATTCGTTGGGAAAATGGGGGAATCACTATCGAGGATCCTTTCATGTTAAGGTATTATTCCACAAGGTATGGAAGGCCTCTCCAAAATATGTTTGTTGGAACATTTATCTTTCCATAAATAGAGTTATCTTCAAGAATCGACTTACCTTACCAACAAATATAGGATCACACTCTCTGGGGTTAATGATGAATTATTTTAATACAAAAACAATTTTCATGGAAGAGAAACAGACCTTGGATCAAGCTAAAGAATTCTGGTTGTCTCAACTTAATATCACTCTCATAAGATGGGACAAGGCTCAAAACAACTAAATATGGCATCTTCATCCCCCCTCTTTGGAATTTCAATTATGGTTGTCTTCCCAAACTAGCTATACTCTCTATTTTGGTGGAGCATCAAAGGGAAATCTAGGGGAGGAAGGTGTGGGAGGGGTTGTTTATGACCCTAGAGAAAATCATGAAATGGACTACTACTGGAATATTGGTGTAATGTCCCCAAGGCCGAGCCCTGTTGTAAATCATGTCTATGAAGTATAAATCTTGTTTATGAACTGTAATTCAAGTTTATAAGGCTAGTAAGCCAAGTTATATAAGCTAGTGGGCTTATGTTCTATTAGGCAAAGGATCCTAAGTGTTGAAGGCCAGGAGCCTGATTTTTGTACATGTAATTATGCACAGTATTAATACAAAACATCTCTGCCTGTGGATCGACCACGATGAATGAGTGATGGGAGAGTAAGCTTCCACAAAACCTGGGTAAGGGATTGGGGGCTAGAAGGTTGGAAAGAGAGGCTAAGTGTGGATCCTAGGCACTAAGACTAGGGGCTTAAGTCCTTGGAAATAATATTTTAATATTATCCCAAAAGCCATGTGAAATCTATGTTTTGTCCTAAGTTCCTGGGGAGGGATGCATGCAACTTCATGGGTGACATGTGTCGACCCAGGTGCATCTGATGTAACCCAGAAAATGAGCCATGTTGGGGGTTCTCTTTCCATTCCTTTGACTGTTGCATAGGAGTTGGGTGGGCATTCCTCCAACCATCTCCTGAATCCAGGGTTGGACCTTCCAATTCCTCCATCCTCCATCTGTACGCGTTTGGCCTCTATGATTGAAACTATGTACACCTTACGCATCTCTGAAACAAATGAGAGTCGCGCTATGATTTGGCACTGATCATTTCCATTTTGAGTGTCCATACCCATTTTCCCAATTGACTGTTGTGGCCACGCAGTGCTGGACTGTGTGTGGCTTGCTGGCCAGTGTGAGGGAGGTGATTGTTGTTGAAGAGTCAGGTTACCCAGTCTGTGAGCGACTCTCTCCAGGTGAGAGATTGCACAGAGGAAGTGAGAATTCCTGGAAGGATTCCTGTAATTGCCACAGAGCTCGGAGACTTCTGGTCCGGTCTGTTGCTGAAGCCTAAGGGAAGGGAGGTTAGTAGCCGATGAACTATCTTGGTGACAGTGAAGGTGTATACTCCTGGGGTGGGACATACATGTGGGGAATTAGAGTCTATGTGCAGTGGGCATAAGTGGCTCTTGGGGGAGAATCCTTCTCCTGTGACTATGTGTCTTCATGTATTCCCTGCCTAGCCTAGGAATCCCTATCCGGTGGAGCTTCGTCCCAGCTCAAGGGTGACCTACTACTGAGAGTGATGAGCAGTGCAGTCTAAGGCTGGGAGGTTCGTGGGAGGTCTACACGCAGTTGGTGAGTTACATCTAGTCTAAAAGATGAGTATATACATGCGTATAATTTCAATTAAATATGTATGTCTGTGATTCTAGCAATGTTTACATGTATTCCATTGTATTTGTGAATTATTGTTAATGCCGTGGATTATGTATGTTAACGGTATTAACATGCTTACATTGTGTTTAACTGTAATTAAGCAATTGTATTTCATAAGAATGCATAATATGTTACAGTAGTGTTTTTCCACATAGTTATGTTGGCCCAACCATGGGGTTGATGGTCGGGAATGTTATAGTATGGTATCAGAGCCAAGTTTCAATGGTGAGCCTGGATGGGCTAGATAAGTGGTCTTTGGACTGAGGTTTTGAGAATAAATTGTGTCTAGAGGACTAATTTCAGACCTCATAATGTTTCTGAGTGTCAACAGACTACTTAACTATGTTACAAAGCTCAGGAGGTGTAGCGGTATTATAAAACTACAGGCAGTGTGGCATATGGACATGGCGAAAGAGAGAACTCCACACTAGAAGTGTTGGAGCCATAGAATCTATTCGGGAGGAAAGGAGAACCTTCACAACCATCAAATCTGGAGAATGTGCAAAAGGTTTAAAACCCTTTGGAGTTGTACAGGAGTGTGGAAATCGCGATACGTGAAATCATGAATTCCTCAGGACCGTCCATCAGAAAGGATGCATGGAGACTGATCAACCTTTCACTGACTCGTGACTTGAAATGGTCTAAGGGTGAGCTCGTGAGAATTCACGAAATGCAAATTCACGATTGGATCACAACCGTCGATCTAACAGAGATCTGGACCGTTGATTGTCTAGGAAGAAATCAACATTTTGGGAATAGGGAGGACGAAGGTGGAAAATCTTTCGACCTTGTGACACATGAAATATCGATACGCAAAGTGTCGATGAAATCTGAGTTGTAATATCATGGGGAATCAGGACCGTTGGATCAAGTAGATGAAAGTTCAGAAGGAGGGTACCAAGTCATTGGCCATAAGTCCTTAAGAAGCAGAGTTGGATGGTCAGAATCCTCTACGGAGAACTCATAAAATCGCAAGGACTGTAAGATGGCCATAAGTTGCAAGGTGGTTAGTGGATGGAGAAACTTGCCACCCTAGGATCCAGAATAAACGTGGGTCGTTGATCGTGGTTGGTTTGATCCATTGGATCATTTTGTGAATTCAGTGTTCATGAACTTGGAGCGCAGGCCAAGTTCTTAGTCACTCCAAGTCCCAAATCATGAAAGAGATTAACAAAGGTAGAATCAGACAGTGGAGCACTTCTAGGAAGAAGTGTCGAAATCCCATGAGTCATTGGATCCAACCAACTAGCGAGGAAGTTAGGGCTGAAGAGATTTGACAGGTGTAAGCTTAGGAGAGATCTGGACCGTCAGATTAGGGGAGGCTCATAGTCGTTGATCTCATATATGAATTCCCATATCGGAATTTAGGGATTGAACTGACAAGAGATTTGGAGTCGCTACATCATGAACTCCCGGTTCATGAAACTTAGAAAATATCTAGACCGTTAGATCCAAATCATCAAGGATCATTGGATCTCGTGCAAGAACACGTGTATCAGAGTTCAGGGAATGGAGTGACCAGTGGTTTGGGTGACTGCATTTCAAACTCCTGGTTACCAAAAAATAAAGTCCCGAAATCCCGAAATCTTCGAAGATGGAAGAACCGTAGTGGATTTTTAATTGTTGGATGTTGGGTAAACATGGACCGTTGATCCACCCGATTTACATGAATTTGGTAAATCGAAACTCCGGGAGATATATGTGTGTACCTTAAACTCTTCGAAGGTCAAAAGCCCGAGTAGCACCTAGTAGTCTATAATTTGGTCACGACCTTTGGTTACGAGGGTAGGGGCTAAGAAAGAGGGAGCTATCACCCGAAAATTATAGAGCCAAGAAGAACTCGGAAAATTGGTGAAGTTGAATCATTTTCTTAAATCAGAATGGTTCTGAATGTGTGGGATTTGGTAAGAATGACGACCTGAAAAATCTGTGTTCTCTTCACGTGTGTTTGCAGAAGCTTAGAAAGTTCCAGAACCGAATAGGGTTGTTGTTGACAGTAGAGAATGGAAGAGGTGTAGATTGCCTCCAATTCAGAGAACGAAAGAGAAGGAAGGAATGTCAAATTGGGAGTCGAAGGATCAAAATCTAATGGGCAAGGAAAAGAGATGGATAAGGAAGGACATATGATGAAAATCATTGAAAGATTGCAGAAAGATGCCTAGGCTTGTCGAGTCGATAGTTTAACACTCATGAAATTCAGGAATAAGCAGGGTGAATTCAACCTAAGGATGTTCAAGAGTCTAGAAAGAATAGAAAAGAAATTGGAAAAGGAGAGTGACTCAAGCAAGACAGAGATTCACAGGACCCTTGAGGGGAAAAGAAGATCAAGGAGTGTCAGCAGACATCATCGTCGCTCCCCAAAGAATTCCAGTAGGGAAGCACACAGTAGTTCAATCCCATCTCCTACCAGAAAGAACAGGAGATCTGGGATGGATGAATTGAAAGGGGAAATGAACAAGATCAAGCCTCCAACGTTCGATGGAGAACATAAGAAGGAGGAAGATGCAGAAACTTGGTTTCTTGGTATGAGGAAATACATTCAATGACATAATTATTCCTCTCATGTAGAGGGAAGGATTTCCATGTATCAATTGAAGGGAAAGGCATCAATGTGGTGGGATCAACTTGTGTAGGTGCAGCATTCAGGGAAAGGGATAGGACATGGAAAGAATTCAAGAGGCATTTCAAGAGGAAATACTTAACTAAAAGATATTATGACAGAAAGATGAAAGAGTTCTTTGAACTCAAGATAGACAACCAGACCATTGATGAGTATGAACGAAAGTTTTTGAAATTACTAAAGTATGTTCCATTCATCAAAGATGAGTATGTCAAGATTCACAGGTACCTGAGTGGATGCCTCTTATTGGGGATAAGATTCAGTATGATGACCCAAATAGTATGGAAGAAATGATAAGAAGAGAGAAGTTCTTATTTTAACAACAAAGAGAAAATCCTACCTTTCGGAAGGCTTGGGATGACCAGAAAAAGTTCAAGAAAGAATAGAGGCAGAAGGGAAATAAACCACCCCTTTTTAGAAACAGTCCTCAAGGACATCCATCTCTTAGAGAGCCCACGAAGGTTGAAGTGGGTGGAAAAATGTCAAGGCCGCCACCTATGGAATGTTGGGGTTGTAAAGAAAACCATAAGTACAGGGATTGGCCCCACAAAAATGATAAAGTAAGAGTTCTCCACAATGTTCAACAGGCTGAAACAGTGGAGGACATGGGATGTAGAATTCCAAGGATCTACGCAGCCCTGGAAAATAAACAAGATGAGTATCAGTTGCACATGATTGAAGTAGAAGGTATGATAAAAAACCAACCATTTACTATTTTAGTTGATTCAGGGGCTAGACATAGTTATATAGACCCTAGAGTGGTAGAAAGTTTGCATATGATAATAAGAAAACATGAAAAGTCTTAGTTAGTGCAACTACCTACAGGAACCAAGAGGAAAGTCACAAAGTTAGTCAAGTCTTGTCCTGTAGACATGAATGGACTGAGCAGGCATGCCAATTTGAACATTCTGTCGTTAGGCTCTTATGACTGTCTTATTGGGATGGACTAGTTGGACCAGCACCATGCCATCTTGGACTGTCGAAACAAGGAATTCACTTTCTTAGATGAAGAATGGAATCATAGAGCCATCCAAGGAATTCCTAGAGTTGTTACTATTAGAGAAATCTCAATAATGCAACTAAAGAAGTTCTACAGAAAAGGCTTTCAATTATTCGTAGCCCATGTGGGGGAAACACGTAAGGATAAGGTGTCAAGTATTGAGGATCATGAGGTACTTAAAGATTTCAAAGATGTATTCCAAGAAGTACCTAGACTACCTCTGAAAAGGGATATCGATTTCTATTTGAACTTGATGCCTGGAGAAACTCCAGTGTCAAAGGCTCATACAATATGAGTGTGACAGAACTGAAAGAGTTGTAGCTGTAGCTTGAATAAATTCTGTATAAGGGGTATATATGCCCAAGTGTGTCTCCTTGGGGTGCCCCGGTCCTATTCGTAAAGAAGGATGGAATGCTAAAATTGTGCATCAATTTTAGGCAATTGAACAAAGTGACGGTGAAGAACAATCATCCTCTGTCGAGGATTGATGATCTCTTCGATCAGTTGAAGGATGCAAATATCTTTTCGAAAATAGATATAAGATTGGGATATAACCAAGTAAGAATAAAAGATGAAGACACCAACAAGACCTCCTTTAGAACAAGGTATGGTCATTACGAGTTCACAGTGGTGCCATTTGGACTATAAAATGCACCCGTTGTTTTTATGAGCTTCATGAATGGAGTATTCAGGGACCATCTAGACAAGTTTGTCATCATCTTCCTGGATGACATTATGGTGTATTCTAGGACTGAAGAATAACACGAACAACATCTGAGGATGGTGTTGTAGGTGCTAAGAGAGCACCAAATGTATGCCAAGATAAGCAAGTGCTTGTTTTATCAGGAGCTAATCCATTACTTGAAACATATTATCTCAAAGGATGGGATAGCGGTAGACCCTAAGAAGATTGAATCCATTAGAGAATGTTCACTGCCAAGGAATGTAACATAAGTTAGATCCTTCATGGGATTGGCTGGTTATTATAGAAGGTTCATCGTAGGATTTTCCAAGATAGCTCACCCTATCACTTCCTTGCAAAAAAAGGGGAAGCAGTTTCACTGGACAAAGGAATGTGAGGAAAGTTTCCAGCGATTGAAGCCTTCATGGGATTGGTTGGTTATTATAGAAGGTTCATCACAAGATTTTCCAAGATATCTCACCCTATCACTTCCTTGCAAAAAAAGGGGAAGTAGTTTCACTGGACAAAGGAATGTGAGGAAATTTTCCAGCGATTGAAGTAACCAGTGCTCCAATCCTGAGGATTGTAGGTCCAAATGAAGATTTCATATTATGCACTAATGCATGCAAAGAAGGACTAGGAGGGGTCCTCAGTCATAATGGATTCGTAATATGTTATGAGTCTAGGAAATTAAAAGAGCACGAGAAGAACTATGCAACCCATGACTTGGAGTTGGCAGCCATAGTTCATGCTCTAAAGAAATGGAGGCATTGCCTCTTGGGAAGGAGGTTTGAAGTCAGAATAGACCATAACGGTATAAGATATTTGTTTGATCAACCAACCTTAAATGCTAGACAAAGTAGGTGGATGGAATTTCTATGTGAGTGCGACTTTGAGATCAAGCATATCAAAGGAAAGGAGAATAAAGTGGTTGATTCACTCAACAGGAGGGTGCATGAATTACATGCTACAACCATTAGCATGTATCAGGTTGATATTAAAAGAAGAATTATGGAGGCTGCAAATGCAGATCTGCAGTACAGAGAATTGGTAGCCAAGCTATAGTAGGGTAAGATACCATAGAAGATGGAAATTTATATATTGGAAATAGATAGAATACTGTTGTACAAGAACATAATTTTTGTACCCAATGTCTAGTGCTTGAAACAAATGATTTTGCAGGAGATGCATAATGTGCCTTATGCAGGGCACCCTGGATATCATAAAACAGTAGCATCGGTCAAGATCCATCACTTTTGGCCGGGGATGAAGAGAGATATCACTAAATACATCGCTAGATGTATGGAGTGCCAAAAAGTTAAAGTTGAGCATAGGCACCTAGCAGGGTTGTTGCAACCTTTACTCATTCCTGAGTGGAAGTGGGAAGTAGTAACGATGGATTTTATTACGGGATTTCCCTAAATAGGCAAGCTGCATGATTCGATCATGGTGGTGGTGGACAAGCTTACAAAATATTCCCATTTTATTCCACTGAAAACTACTCATAGGGCAACAGATGTTGCTGATATTTTCATAAAGGAAGTGGCACAATTGCATGGAATTCCTAAAACGATTGTGTCTATTAGAGACCTGAAATTCACCTTGAATTTTTGGAAAGGATTGTTCAAAGGATTCGGAACGAATCTAAACTTTAGTACAAATTATCATCCTGAGTCTGATGGATAGACAGAGAGGGTGAACAGAGTAATAGAAGACATACTGAGAATGTATCTGATGGACAAACCATCAAGATGGGAATACTACCTACACTTGGTAGAATTTGCCTACAACAATGGGTATCATGCATTGTTGAAGATGAGCCCATTTGAAGAACTTTATGGAAGAAAGTGCAATACTCCAGTGAGCTGGGAAAATCTAGCTGATAGAACAGTAGTTGGGCCAAAGTTGCTCAAGGAGATGGAGGACGAAATGATAAAAATTAAGTAGAATTTGAATGTTGCCCAAGATAGGCAGAAAAGTTATGCTGATAAGAATAGAACCCACAGAGATTTCAAAGTGGGTGATCATGTTTTCCTGAAAGTGAAAGATAACAGGAGTTCCCTGAAGCTGGGAAGTTGCGCCAAGTTGGCAGCCAAATTTTGTGGGCCTTTTGAAATCCTGGAAAGGATTGGGCCAGTTGCATATATGATTTCATTACCTGCATCCATGAATGTACATAATGTGTTTCATGTTTCATTTCTTAAAAAGTATATTCCTGATGCTAATCATGTAATTGGTTGGAATGTGATCCAGGTGGAGTAAGAAGGTGTCCTGCAAGTGCATCCTGTGCGCATATTGGACAGGAAAAACAAACAGCTCTGGAATCGAACCATAGGGATTGTAAAGGTCTAGTGGACCTGGTACGGTCTTGAGGATGTGACATGAGAGCATGAAGATGTTATGAGGGAAGAGTACCCACATCTTTTTGAAAATTTTGAAAAGCTTGCAGATGCAGTGTAAAGTTGCACTGATGATAGTGCAAAAATAAGGGGAGGGGATTGTAATGTCCCCAATGCCGAGCCTTGTTGTAAATCATGTCTATGAAGTATAAGGCTTGTTTATGAACTGTAATTCAAGTTTATAAGGCTGGTGAGTGAAGTTATATAAGCTAGTGGCTTTATGTGTTATTAGGCCAGGGAGCCTAAGTGTTGAAGGCTAGGAGCCTGATATTTGTACATGTAATTATGCACAGTATTAATACAAAACATCTTTGCATGTGGACCAACCACGATGAATGATTGGTCGAGGACTAAGCTTCCACAAAACCTGGGTAAGGGATTGGGGGATGGAAGGTTGGAAAGAAAGGCTAAGTGTAGAGCCTAGGGGTTTAAGTCCTTGGGAATAATATTTTAATATTGTCCCAAAATCCATGTGAAATCTATGTTTTGTTCTAAGTTCCTAGGGAGGGATGCATGCAGCTTCATGGGTGACATGTGTCGACTCAGGCGCATGCGATTTAACCCAGGAAATGAGTTGTGTTGGGGGTTCTCTTTCCATTCTATCGACTGTTGCGTAGGAGTTGGGTGGCCATTCCTCCAACCATCACCCGAATCTGGGGTTCGACCTTCCAACTCCTCCATCCTCCATCTGTACGTGTTTGGCCTCTGTGATTGAACCTCTGTACCCCTTATGCATATCTGAAACCAGAGAGAGTTGCACTATGCTTTAGCGCTGATCGTTTATGTTTCGGGTGTCCATACCCATTTTCCCAATTGACTGTTGTGGCTACACACTGCTGGACTCGGTGTGGCTTGCTAGCCAGTGTGAGGGAGGTGATTGTTGTTGAAGAGGAAGGTTACCCAGTCTGTGAGCGTCTCTCTCTAGGTGAGAGAGTTCATGGTGGAAGTGACAACTCCTAGAAGGAGTCCTGTAACTACCACAGATCTCAGAGACTTCTGGTTTGGTCTGTTGCTGAAGCCCAAGGGAAGGGAGGTTAGTAGCCAATGGACTTTCTTAGTGAGAGTGAAGGTGTATACTCCTGGGGTGGGACAGACATGTGGGGAATGAGAGTCTATGGGCAGTGGGCATAAGTGGCTCTTGGGAGATAATCCTTCTCCTGTGATGGTGTGTCTTCCTGTATTCCCTACCTAGCCTAGGAATCCCTATCCGGAGGAGCCTAGTCCCAGCTCGGGGGTAACCTACTACTGAGAGTGATGAGCAGCGTGGTCTAAGGCTGGGAGGTTTTTGGGAGGTCTAGATGCAGTTGGTGAATTACATCCAGTCTAAAAGATATGTATATACATGCGTATAATTTTAATTAAATATGCATGTCTGTGATTCTAGCAATGTTTACATGTATTCCATTGTATTCGTGAATTATTGTTAATGCCACGGATAATGTATGCTAACAGGATTAATGTGCTTATGCTATGTATAACTGTAACTAAGCAATTGTATTTCATAAGAATGCATAATATGTTACAGTAGTGTTTTTCCACGTAGTAATGTTGGCCCGACCATGGGGTTTATGGTCGGGAACATTACAATTGGTATCACCTGTGATGACAAAGATGAATCATATGTAGTTTATCAAGGAGTCCAGTTGGCCAAAAAGAGGAAAATAATTGACTTGAACATTATTGGTGATTCTAGAAACCCAATTCGATACTTGGTTTAAGGTTCCTCCCCGAAAGACATCAGATTGAAATATTTGATTGAGCATATAAGGTCCAATCCTTGTTTTTTCCCAAGTCTCAATTATTTCATATCTATCATCATCATAACTCTGGAGAATATGCAATAGAAAATCGCCTGGTCTTATGGGGGTTGAAGGAGTAGAGAGTATAGTTAACCCTCCATAGCCATGAAGTTGAATATGTGTAGGTTCCACCATGCACACATTGATTTCCCCTTTCCTCCAAGTGTTATTTGTTGATATTATGGTAGATGCAAGAGGTATTAACCTCCACTTGTATCCCTTGACGAGACTAGAACATTCCAAGAAGAAAGAAGAAACCCTAAAGCATTGGACATAACCCTTGAAGACAAGTCGGCTAAAGGAAATATTTAATATTAAGTTTTTATCCTCTAGAATGAGAAGTTAGCCCATATAACTAAGGAGGAGTAATATAAATACAGGACGCCAAAGCTCATTTGGAGGACACAACTCATAGCTGCAGAAATTCAGTAGTGCACACTGTATAAATTTAGTGAGTATGTCTAGAGGGTAGTTGCAGCTGCAGTTACTGCAAACCTACAACTTCGATCTTTTTGGGTTGGAATTTTTTTATCAGTCTTGGTTATCTTTGCTTGGTTCATTAGCCTTGGTTGGCTATTGATTTTCTAGTATAATTCTTCTCTCTCAAGGTTACGGTGCTCGGGGGTGGCATTTGTGCCTATGGTTCGGTGACAATATTGTTATATTTTCTATGGTTAAAGAAGCACACCTATTATTTCTAACAAGTTATGGGCCCAGACTATCTTCGAACAATTTAAACTCTTGGAAGATAGATTTGGAGGATTTTCTCAGTTATAGTTGCAGTTGCAGTCAAAGTTTTTGCTGCAACAACGAAAACCTAACCCTCATGCTGAGGCACCTTAAGTGAAGATATTGACCTAATTTTTGGATATATTAGTGAACCATAACCTAGCACACCTCCTAGTACTCTCAACAAGCTCATACATCAATTTTTACTTTTTTGTCAAAGTCAAAGGTTGAGCAAGTCAAAGAAGTCATGACTTACTCTATGAAGTCAGAAAACAAGTTAGAAGTGGATTCTAACTTAAGAGGATGGAAGACAAGGATTGACCTCATCCTTGCTAAGAATAAGATGTTAGATATCATGAAAAGAAAGATCATGGAACCATTGTTTGAAGAAGGAAAAGAGAAGGAACCTCAAAACATTGCAGTTATGGAGAAATTCAAGGACAATGACACCAATGTCATGAGTTTCATAGTGGACTATGTAAAAGACCACTTGATACCCTACATCTCTCATCTTGATTCATCTAAGAAGATGTATGATTCCCTAACTAATCTCTTCTCAGTGAGAAACATTGGACAAGTATTGAGTCTGAAGAATGAGCTTTGTGACATGAAAATGAATAATGATGAAATAATAACATCATACCTTGTGAGAATATCTTAGTTAAGATATCAACTACAAGCTATTGAAGAAATAGTTTCAAGAAACTAGTAAATATAGTACTCAATAGCCTTCCCAATACATTGGATGCATTTGTTGCAAGCATGAATAGAAGAAAGGATTATCTCACATTTGAAGAACTTTGTACTTGTTGTGCACAAAAAGAATCAAGGATTAGCACAAAAGAGAAATCCCAAAATAAATATGATGATCAAGCCTTGACAGTAAAATTCAATAATTTCAGGAATAAGAGGAAGTTTGGGTTAAGGAAGGAAAAAAGAGGAAACATCAGTTCTCGAAGAAAGGGAACCCTCAAAGAAGGCCAAGTAGAATAAAAAATATTCTTCTTGTAACTCAAGGTAAACATTATTCAAAGTTCTTGTACATATTTACAGAGTTTTTGTACATATCATGTATATCTATTTCTTAGAAGATAAGATGTTCAAGTGAAACAACACCTATGTGTTGGCGTTCGGAAGTCACTCCTGGATTGCTAGCAGGAGCAGAGCCTGAAGCCCATCAGTTTTAATGTCACGGTTTATTTTGAAGGGTGATCAAATGGAGGAAGACTCCGAACGGCAGGGCCTCAGCTCAGAAACCAGATCAGGCACGCATGATAGAGTGAGGTCTTGATAAACTTCAAACAGTGAGCTA
>ML779828.1:502769-536496 GCA_009831015.1 Picea engelmannii | reverse complement strand
TGAAGTACGTTGGCAATATTTGATAACAATTCATGTGGAAGATATTATATAAGTAACAACTACCAGATAAGCCAAAATCATAATCGAACTTGAAGAAAACCAGAAGGAGTCAAAATAAAAATAAGTCAACAATCAAGAGGAAATTAAAAAGAAACTTGTGACACCTTACAAAAGGAAATAAGGATGCAGATGGACACATGGACTATCTTATATGGATGGAGTTGATTACAAAATTCCAAAAGAAGAGAATGAATTCATACATGACACAATGTTTAGGAGGGAGGTAATCCTAAATATGATCCATTGAGGATTATGAAATATCTATCCATGTTCCCATTGAAAGTAGCAGTGATGATAAGCAACACGTGCTTAATCTAACTCTAGAAGAATTCTTGTTTCGAAAAGAAGCCTTAAATTATAATTGGTTGTCTATCTACATCCATGATTTTATGATGAAAGGAAGAAGTTGGAATCTTTAGGGAATATAGAAGAAGCCATGGACCCAAGAGCTAAAGAGAGACATGAGAAAGAACATGAATATTCTAAGAAAGAAAGAAAAGCAAGAACAATCGGTTATTATATCAAGAATAACAATAATACCAACTTGGTTTGAACCCACTAAGAAGAAATCAAACAGAAGAAATGGAAGTTATGATAAAGAACAATGTATGTAAGAAAATGTGAAAAAGAATTATGAATGGAAGCATTGCAATATTCAGAGTTTCTTCTAGAAGGACGGAGAACACTATAACAACAACTTGTTCCAGTAAACCAGATATACCTCTTGTCGTATCCATGGATTGGAATTTACATGTAAAATATTGTTCTTCCCAATAAGTAAAGTGAGAAAGAATCTTATACCAGAAAGAGACCCATGTATGAAGATACAAAAAGACCTTGTATGGACTCAAACAACTTGATGCAAATTATCTCATATACAACAAAAGCCTGGTAAAAACTTTCTATAATAGAGATAGTGTATTAAAATAGTTACTCATAAGTCTTGGAGGATGGATTGTTAATCCATGGAAAAATCTCATGATGATAGAAGAAGTTCTACTTGGATATGTTTCAATTTGATCCTTTCCACGATGTCATGAGATAGCAGGAAACAAAAGTGTTGAATTCGACCATGATAGATTGTAATGATCATAGCTATATGAAGCCTTCAGAGAAAACTAGTGTTCCATGAGAGACCAAAGTACATTGAGATCACGCATTATATTATCCGTGATGAATTACATAAAATGGAAGTGGTTCTCCAATATATATCCAAAAATGAGAAGATATCATATATTTTGGTAAAGCCTCTGTCCAAGATGAAAAGTTTGCGTACTCAAGAAACAAGTTGGGGCTCGTGGAGCTAAATTCCTTATCGAAAAAGGAAGATATTTCTCCCAGGTTGGGAGGGATCACTGATATGTTTGGACAGTCATTTTTCAGTTCAAAAAAATGGTCCATGATGAGAATATCCTTTCCAGTTTGAAAAGTGATTTGAGATTTTTGACAGACAAAATTTTTTCTAGTTTAGAAAATGGTGCATATCAAATAGTCATTTTCGTAATGAAAATGGTTTGTTATATTTCTGATGTAGCATAGAGAACGATTCACCTTGTGGCCAGTGTGGGGGAATGGTCTAGGGAAATCATTCTTCTTGGCATTCAATCTAAGTAGTGGTCAAGTAGAATGGTTTACCTCACCGAGCAGTCATTCTTTCGAGTTTCTCAATTGTGAGCAGTTTCGAAGAATGGTCTATTTTGGAGGTTGGTGTAGGACTATCATTTCCTCGAGAAATGGTCCAGCCACTCATTCCATAGGTCATACTCATTCTCTCTAGGTTTCACTATGATTAGTGCCATAAGAATGGTCCAGTTAGGTGAATGTTCTAGGTTCAACAATCAGGGACATGCATTCCCTAGGGCAGAGTCATTCTCTCCAAGTTGCACTATGATTAGTGTCAAAGGAATGGCCCATTTAGGTGAATGGTCTAGGCTTAGAAATCAGGGACAATTATTCTTCTATGCTTGAAAAGAATAGTCCAGATATCCCATGGATGATGTTCTAATTTATGAAGGAATATGCTCTTCCAGATCTCAGAGATGTGAGTGGAAGAATGGCCCAGATGACTCAGTTTATATCATGATATTGTTTTATGCAGGTTGATATGAGATGTTATGATTTCCATGGAGATTGTATGTCTCTGGATAGTAGATGCATGCTACCATGGTGGATGTGTTCCACTGGTTGTGACAATGTGTTACTGATTAAGTAGTCATGTGCTACTTAGTGTGGTTGTGTAGCACTTGATAGTAGTTGTGTACTACTATGGATAGATACAATTGTGTTCTATTGAATGGCATTGTTCCGATTGCCATGTAGACTATCATTAGTGTTGGAAATGATTATCATCTAGATGGATAGTCATTGTGTTGGTGGGCAGACACTCTCTAGACGGAAAATGGTCTAGAACATTTATTCTTCTAGCACATATGTCTGGATTAGAATAATAGTGCTTGTATCCCATGGCGTGGATTATAACATCTATTGGAATAGTTATTCTTCTAGGAAATATGTTCGGATTAGAAGAATGGTTCTTATATGACTTTTTGGAGTGAGTGACTTATCCAACATCATGCCTGATTACTCAAATGGAGTATGGATTTGTTACATGATAGATTTGATGCTATCAGATGATATTGATAGTTATTATGGTGCTCATGATTTTATCATGAGAGAGCTTGTGTGGCTATGATGATGCTACATGTTGAATGGTATGTTTTTGCTCAAGACCATTACCTTTTAAATACCTCCCAAGCTAGGAGGGAGTGTTGATATTATGGTAGCCACGGGAGGTATTAAGCTCCACTTGTAATCCTTATGAGACTAGAACATTCCAAGAAGCAAGAAGAAACCCTAAAGCATTGGACATAACCCTAGAAGACAAGTTGACTAGAGGAAATATTTAATATTGAGCTTTTTGGCCTCCAAAATGAGAAGTCAACACATACAACTAAAGAGGAGAAGTATAAATACAGGACGTTGGGTATAATTTGGAGGACACATCTCGCAACTATAGAAATTCAGTAGTGTGCACTGCAAAAATTTAATGCATAAGTCTAGAGGGTAGTTGTAGTTGCAGTTACTGCAAAACTATAATTTTGTTCTTTTTGGGTTGGAATTTTTTATCAGTAGATTGGTTATCTTTTCTTGATGCAATACTTGGTTGGCTATTGATTTGCTACCGAAATTATTCTCTATCAAGGTTAAGGTGCTTAGGGGTGGCAATTTTGCCTATGGTTAGGTGACAATATTGCTATATTGTCTGTGGTTAAACAAGGACACTTATTATTTCTAACATTAGTATCATGCATGAATTATTATGTGGGAGATCAATGCTCGTTTGGGGGTGGTATCACAATAGTTTGAAGATGGTACGCTCCTTGCCTATATAAATTCCCAATTCCCTGGATCGGGCTCTGGAGAAGGGCATTGTAATCATGAGAGTTTTTGGATTAGAATGAGGCATATAGTTTCGCTGGACAATTTGGTAAGCGATGTCATCGATATCCTGATTTTGCATGGCCACTTTATGGATTGTTATATTTTTATGGATTTGTAGGTACGAAGAGTCTCTATTGCTCACTCCAGAATTGATTATCTTTCTATTAAAGGAGAAGGCGATGCCAGGATGGGTATTATGTTCCTTGAAATTTGGGAGGTCCGATTGAAGGTCTGTATGGTGTGCATTGTTTTTGGCTGGGTCCTGTTGAGTAGTCCTTTCCTGGTAATTCCCTTGGTGCACTCTATTCTCTTATGGAATGATTGTGCTCTATGTGGTATTGTTCTCATTAATTCGAGTAAATATGTACATGAATATAATGGGTCTCTTTGGAAAGATTCCCCACAAAGGCATCCTGTAGTTTCACTCCTAGGTGCTTTGCGTGCTCATTTGCTGACGAATTTGGGGATTTGGAACACTATGGCTTCAAAGAACAATGATCGGTGGGATGTGGAGGACGTGGATGGAACTTAGTACAAGGAGAGGCAACGACTGGTCATCTGAGTAAATTCACTCAGTTCAACTCTCACATTTTCATTAGACACTTTGGTCCAACATCGGTCTATGATCGGCCAACTATAGGATGAACTATATACTTTGAGAAGTCAACAAGAATCTCTAAAGCATCAGTTGGTGCAACGGGCTGTGGAATCTGATACTTCATTTCTTGGTGAGATGGTAGAAGGCAGAGAAATTACAGTGATGATACATATTCTAGATCTGAACTCCCTAGCGGAGCTTGCTGAGGATATGGACAAGATAGTCGATGGGAGTGGATATACTTAAGCTCTATGTTTTGTTTTTCAAAATGCATAAATGGTGTATTTTATTGAATATATTCAGTGCAGAATAGTAGCAGCAATACATTTAAAATAAGACTTAGTAGAAGGTTTGAATTTTTGTTGTTACAAGCTCTGTGAGACCTAGAATTTAGCTATGACATCTTGCTCTTATTTTGTACTAAGTAAAATCCCCTATATTCTATGAAAATAAATAAATAAAATAAAATAAAGTAATTCGAATATAATATAACCCGAGGCTACTTTATCTAAGTCTTTATATTCATAGTTGGTATATGTTAATCTTAAAATGATTTATGTTAAATTTTTTCAAGTTATATTTATAAAATTTATTATATTATTTTTATTGTTATTTTTTTATTATTAATAATATGATTAATTTTAAAACAAATAATTTTTACAGATTTTCTTTTTGTTTTAATTTAATTTATTAGACATTTTTGTTCACGCATATCTAATTACTCGTGATATAACAAATGAAAAGCCAATTTTAAGTGATGTTATTATTTATTATTTGGAGAGTAAATCATTTTTTAAAAAAATAGGGAAAAAAATAAATTTGAATAAAATTTTGTGTAATGTAATAAGTTTGAATGGATTAAAATTTAATTGATAAAATAAAATAAAGTAATTTAAATGTAATATATCCTAAATGTAATATAGCCTAACCCTCCTTGGTGTACCAATTATCTTAATCATCATACTTGGTGTACCAATTATCTTAATCATCATATTGAGATTTGGTATATGCTTTTTTTTACAAGAATTGGAAAAGATATATTGATTGGTGTGGATAAATCCACTGAAGATTACAAAAAAAATGGTCATGGAGGACTATGTCTAGGTTCTTCTATGAGAGAATGGTTACAAAAATAGGGATGTTTGTAATTCCCCATTTTCTTACAAAAATACTGTGTGGAGAGTTTCCTACATATATTATGTAGAAGGAGTCGCATAAAAACACGAAATGACAATACATAGAGCAGTTAGAGGGAAAGAGGCGACTAGATTAAATGTTATTCTTCTCCTTGGATTGTTGCACATTCTTTCTGAAGTCTGGGAGAGGCTCATTCAAATCTGGCACCTGGCTAATTGAATTGGACTGGACGTTCCTCGAGTAGCCTTGTTGAGCTTCTGAATTGCTTGTTGGGGGTTGTGTGTCATATAACTGATTCAGCCTGTGCTGTAGAGTGTCAATCTGCAATCGGTTGGCATCAATTTGGCTTCTCTGTGCATCGCTTTCATCCTGTATCTTATTGATCAAGAAACGGTGTTGAGATAAATTTTTCATCTCGAATGCCTTGTTGGCACTCAACGATCCCAATTTTTCTCGAAGATTGTTGCATCCTCCACATTTGGGCTCCCAATTGTCTTCTGGCCAGGTGTCTGAGTCTTCCTGTGCAACATTCACCTGCTGCATTTCACTGTCTCCAGAGGAAAGGTCGGACTTGGTCAACTCTTGTGGGTTCTGCATATGGTTGTTGAGATCGAGATATGATCATTTTATGACAGTTATTAGACACTTTTTGCTGAATGTACATATGTGTTTTTCACGTTTTGAAGGAGATTTTTGAAGAATTTTATATTAAAATAGTAATCTACACTAGGTACATATGGTTCATGTTTAATGATTGTATTGAGTATAATTCATCATGTTTTTACACTTCCAAGGATCTGATTCACATTTTTTGGTGTTACAGGGAAAAAATGCACCACATTTCTACTTCCATCACTCAGTCCGCCACTCCTTCCAACACTCGATCCGGTACCCAGTCCGACACTCCATCCAACACCTCATCCTGCACGAAAACGGTGGGCAATTTGATGATTATGATATTGGCGGCTAGTGGTGGGTGAATCAGAGACATGAGTTTTTCTCATGCTTATCCCCTCCAGCTACTGAACTCTTGACAACTCGATTTTGGGTTGTTATGGTGGGTGATTATTGGCTCACTCAGTTTCGACAGTTAGGGCACCATTAATGAAATTTGTCAATTTTAGAAGTGGTTCAACCCTCCTGTGGTCGACCACTTGGTCTATAAACATTATAAATACCACCGTGGTGGTCAAATAATTGTTAAGCAATAGAAAAAGTCGTATGTTAGAGCCAAAAATGATTTTGGCTCTATTTTTGTATTTTTCAATTGCCAGAATTGTATAAGACTGCATTTTTCAAATTTTAATGGTGAAATCATTTTGCTGAGCTCATGGTGTGCATTTGAGAAGTGGCCATGACTTGTTGGGGGGGGCACCAGCAGTCTGGTAACTATCTTTGTGTTTGTTTATGCATTTCATAGTTTAGTTGTTCTCTTTATTTTCCTCTACATGGATTTTTATTATGTTAATTAGTTTGTTGTTATAATTTAATTGTTTTGACTCTCTTTTGCAGGTTAGTATGATGAATTGTGTTAGCATGCATTAATCTTGTAGTTAGGAACGGATCTGCAGATCCCTAGACTAACCCCATGTGTAGTTAGATATTAGATTACATTTTCATTTATAATTTTAGAATCAAGTTTAAAACAAAATTTTAATTAGAATAGAATAGATTTTTTATTTGAGCTTTCTTTGAAAAGGATTCGATGAATGGATAAGATCAATTTCAGTTTTTAATCATATCTTGCTTATTTCATTTTTATGTAGAATTGGATTAGCTAGTTGTTGATTATTGTAGTTGTTAGTTTACTTTTTAATGTCATGTTTTGATTTTTGTTTTTAAGCATTTTCTTATTGCAGTTTGAATTGTTAGAGTCGATATAGCATAGTTTTCATTTATGTAATTTCCTTTCCTAGAATTAAATTGCAATTATATTTCTTAGTTAATGGTTGAATCTAGTTTTGCTTACATAGTATAGAAGTATGATAATGATATCATTATATTGTTGATGGTTAATAAATGAATATGCAGGGAAATTGACGATTTCTTGTGTCATGGCTAAATTCTCAGTAGATTGTTTAATCCATACCTTTCACTTTGCTATTGAGATTTGTATTGAGCTTATACCACTTGAATTGTCCTTTGTGGTCAAGTGTCATCAAGATATCATTCGACACCAAAGACATTCATACAACCACCTGCATTATATTTGAATTGTCATAGGTTAAAATATAGTTTTCTTGTTTTCATAGATTAAGAAATAGCTTTCTTGTTTTCATAGATTAAAAAAGATAGTTTCTTGTTTTTGTAGATCAGAAGAGATAGTTTCCTTCTTTCCTAGTTTAAAAGATAGTTTAATTGATGCTATAGGATAGATAGTCTTTTGCTTTCATAGATTAGAGAGTAGTTGTTTATCCTAGATTAAAATCTAGTTGTTAATCCTTCTTGCTTTCAATTAAATAGATTTCCTTTAATGAATTAGAAATAGTTTTGAATTAAGAATTTAGTCCACTTGCCTCTTAGGCTAGATAGTTGTTCAATGAGAAGTTTTAATATTATTGCTTGCAGTAGTTAATTGTTTTTGCATACTTGTTTATTTTCTTTAGTAGGTTAGTTAGTTGTCTTTTCTTACTTGTCTATTTTCTTTAGTAGGTTAGGTAGTTGTCTTTGCTTACCTGTTTTCCTGCTTTAGTAGGCTAGTTAGGTGTCTTTGCTTGCTTGTTTATTTACGTGCTTTCATAGGGTGGTTGCTTATTGATTGTAGGTTGGCAAGTTAAAATAGTTTTCTTTTGTCATTTGCTTATTGATATGCTTGGTAGTTTCTTTTTCTTATTGTTATGAATTAGTTTTCTTTAAATAGGGTTTTTACTTGCTTTCTTAGGAAATATCCATTGATCCTTGGCCCAAAATTACTTAGGTTACCTAGTTCGAATTTTCTTAGTAGGGTTGGCTCATTAGATAGGTTTTGTTTGAGTAGATTAGCCTTATATAGCTTCCTTCCTTAGATAGACTATACTCCTACCAACCCTTCTACCTTTGGCATATATTTTGCTACAACTCTAAGTTTAGTTACCCTAGGTTGACAATTTAATTAAGGGTTTTTAGTGTGTTTTTAGTACATATAGAATACCCATCATTTTGGGCGTTGTTGCAGGGGAGTTGTCTCAAGGTAAGAAGTAGTTAGGAAATAGATCATCCTTAGACCTTAGCATTGGATTGGTGGTGGGGGAGATTTAAGACGAGAGGTAAGAACCTACGCATCTTCTATAGCAGGTTCCCCCAAGACCAATGGTAGTTTTTCTTTTTCTTTTTGTTTACTTTCATGAAATAGACCTAGAAACCAGATGGTAGCTTTTCTCTTTTGTTTTTACTTTGTTTCATGAATAGGCCTAGAGACCGACAAGGTAGATACATTAAATCAAAATCAGACCTTTCAACTAAGGTTCCTTTCGATCTCTTTGGCGGAAGGAATGTTCCACTCATAAACTCTGCAGACTGATACCGAAAAAGATGAGTTAGCTCAACCCAAAGAGTTAAAGAAGTCTCTAGAAAGAATAAAACAGGGAGCACTATAGAAAAAGAAATTGAAGCATCAATAATAGTGGGACATGAGGCAAGACCACTCGAGCCTTCCGCAGAACCAAACAATACAACCTTTGTTTTCTTACCACCATCAGGAGATCCTAACTTTGTTTACATCATCTTTGTGTGAACCAAGTTTTATCAAATCACAAGATGAATTCAGAAGAAATCATTAGCCCGAGGGAACTTTCTCAAACCCTAGCAGTAGTTGGGATTTGTTCTTTTCAGGAAGAACGCATATTCACAATAGCCAAGAACTTGTCCACCTCTCTGAAAATATTAGAAGAGTCAAGGTCTTATAAGCTAAAAAATGATTTTCCTTGCCAAAATGTGAAGGAAGCTGAAAAATTATGGACTACATCCAGTGGAGAGCAATCATTAAGACCTAAGATTGAGGATTTCTCAACATCCACCTTAGCAGATCCTTTATATACTTAGAAAATCAATCATCAAGAAGAAGAGGATCTTCATAGCATGATGAAGGAGAGAATATAAATTATTGTTGATGACCATCAAGATTACATTGAAATTTGGCTTCAATAGGTCATCAGGCCACAATACTATTATCTTCTTCAACACCTTCCGATGGCCAAACAAGTAGGTTGGTTAGTTCTTCATATCTAGGTAATCACTGAGGTAAATTAGTGGCGTAGACCCCCAACCCGTAGGTCGAGATCTGCTCATAGGATCATTCAAATCTCCTTGAGTCGAAGTGGCTCTTTCGGATCCCTATCGAAACCTTCAACGAATAAATCCACAGGTCCTTATGACTGTGCCCATGTAATCAAACACCAGGCGTCACCCAAGTCTCCTTGACCACAACAAATTCATGCCCTTCCTAATTCGGGATTTTGGGTTTCCCAATATCGTCCTTTCCTTTGTCGAGTTTCCAGCTCCTGAACCCACCAAAACCCAAAATACCGATTCACCGAAATGACTTCAGCAAAGGTTGGATTCCCACAGAACACTCCACCTATTCAAAGTTTTGGACTTTGCGACTTTGCAAATCCTGATGCCAGACTTCCGGATCTCCAACCTACGAAATCCTAAACCCCGAAACGGTCAACCAGGTTTGACTCCTCATGTTTGACGAGAACATGCCACATGTCCTCTCCGTTGTCCTCTGTCTCTGACACGGATCCTTGCCACCTGTCACTCTTCCTAGTTTTTGGGACTTTCGCTCCCAAAGTGCTGCCTTCTCCGTTTCCTGACACTCGAAGTGCCAAAATCCCGAAACTCCCCTCCAATTCCTGTCACAACTCATGACTTCGGGACTTTCTTTCCAATGTGCTCTAGTCCTTATCATCGGGATCCCTGAAATAATGAAATGATCTAACGACTTGTCAAAAGCACGATCAACAGTCCATGTTGATTCTTGGCACCAACAGAATGGTTCTTCCAAACCTTATCCTCCCTACAACTCCTCTTGATCCTATGGTCATCGCGGCTTTGCGAATTCTCAATAGAGAATTTCCACCGTTCGTCTGCTCCTTCTGAACTTTACTCCTGCTGGGTAACTTCGACCCTCATCTCCCTTTGAATTAGTTTGACCTTCGTCATCATTTGAACACCTCGACAGTGTTAACCCTCTAGAGATTTACTTGCTACTCAAGTCTCAAGAGGACCCCTGCACGCACTCCTTGCGAAAGACTTTCAAATACTTCTAAGTATTTGATTATTTTGACTCTGTGCACTTCCTGCAACAACATTCCTTCAACTCTCCCCTGGGTTGATAAGTTCTGAACTTTCAACCAACCTGTGCACACCTTGCATGGATTTTATGCTTCACTTGCACTTTTGTCGGAATGAGAACAATGGTATCCCTCCTGAGATTTTCATAGATAAACTCTGAATCTTCATCAATGCACTCGTTGCGGATGTTTCACTGCAGTCCTTACAGGAACTCTTACTCAGGGAGAGAAACAATTGAAACTCATTCTCTTTCCCTCTCTCAGACTTCAAACATTTAACATGAAATCATACATTCACACAGTATTAAAGCAAATGCATAAAAAAGAGAATAAAACAACCATCATCATACCATTCAACATGTATACATAGGAAACATCATAACACCATGAGTTTGATTCAAAGCTCCATATATTAATTCAAAGTTTTTGTACATGGAATCTTTTCTATAGTTCTCTGCTACAGCTCTCTTCTTCTATGCTATGCTAATGATACAAGTACTTCCAATGATACAATGGTGAGGGTGTCTATATCCATTTTCCCTCCTACTCTCTAAATTGTCTAATCGATTAATTCAAACCTACCTACTTTCATTAACTATGCATAAATGCCTTAATGTTTTATAGATGAGAGAAATCGTTCAAGATCTGTTTACAACCTCCAAGATATAAATGCAAGTACACCATCTTCCTAACTATTACATTAATATCCGCTCCCTTAAACTTTCAAAACATGAAAAACATGAAAAATGCATGTTGTGCTTTCCAGCTGTCTTTTGCCTCCACGCTCACTTGACTGCTTACGATACTCCTGCATCATACTCCCTTGCTTGAAAATTTTCATGAACTCCTGTTCTTGAGCTCTTACACGGTCTTTCCATGCTTATGAATTTCTTCTTCATCTTTCCAGCTGGAATCTTCAACTGGATGTACCTTCCATTTGACCAAGTATTCAAAATACTCTTTTCTTTTGGTCTTCCTTCTGACCCTCTTATCAATTATACTTTCCATCTGTGGATTTTCATCTACAGGCATTTTTTTGGTCCAACGAACCTCTATCTGTTCATTCTCTGTTCATGTTTCTTCAGCTTTGTAAGGGTACAAATCCACGACATTTAATATCGGTGAAATTTCGACCCCATCGGGTAATGCAATCTCATATGTGTTTTCCCCAAATTTCTTTATGACCTTGCATGGTCCAATATTTTTCATCTTTAACTTATTATATGTTCCTCTCAGGAACCTCTCCTTTCTCAGATGTACAAGAACCAGATCACCGACCTCAAATTCAAGTTCTCTCCTGTGTTGATCTGCTCTGCGCTTGTACTCCTAATTTGAACTCTGAAATTTCTCCTTAATTCGACTGTGAAGCTCCTTCATCGCTTCTACAAAGTCCTCTGCACTAGCACTCTTGAATTCATCTTGTTCCGAATATTTCAATTCAGAAACCCCCCTTGGATGCATTCCATATACAATTTCGAATGGACTTTTCCCTGTGCTTCTATTGATCGAATCATTATAAGAAAATTATGCCTATGGCAGAATGTGATCCCACTGACTGTGGTGTTCAGTCACTAGGCTCCTTAGTAAATCTCCCAAGCTTCTGTTTACAACTTATGTCTGCCCATCCGTCTGAGGATGATACGCTGAGCTAAAAGACAAACTTGTCCCCAGTTTCTTCCATAAAGTCCTCCAGAAATGTCCCACGAACTTGGTATCTCGATCTGCAACAATACTCCTTGGCAAGCCGTGAAGTCTAACAACCTCTTTGAAAAATAGATTCGCAATATGAGTTGCATTACTGGTTTTCTGGCATGGTATGAAATGCGCCATCTTGGAAAATCTCTCTACTACCAAAAAGATCAAATCACATCCTCTTTGTGTTCTTGGTAGTCCCAATATGAAATCCATGCTCACTGCATCCCACGGTGTCTCTGGTATGGGTAATGGCTGGTATAACCCTGTGTTTTTCCTTTTTCCTTTTGTGTATTGACAAATCCTGCATCTGTCCACAAATTTCTTAACATCTATCCTCATCCCTGGCCAAAAATATGCATCATTCAACTTTGAGAACGTTTTGTCATGACCGAAATGTCTGGCCAATCCTCCACTGTGTTTTTCTTTCAACATATTCTCCCTCATGGAGCATTTTGGAATACATAACTGATTGCCCCTGAACAATAATCAATCCTGGATCATATATTTGGTCCATTGGCTTCTGTCCCTGAGAATTGGATTGTCAGATGCCTCATACGCTTCTTTAAAATCTGGGTCATCCCTGTACATTTCATTAAGGTTATCAAAACCCAAATTTTTGACTCTAAATTCCTGCATAAGAATACATTTCATGCTCAAAGCATCAACAACTTTGTTAGCAGTTCTAGAAATATGCTTAATCGCAAAAGTAAAATTCTTCATGTATTCAACCGATTTTGCATGCTTTTGGTTCAACTTGTCCTGTTGAGTCACAAATTGTAGAGCGTGATTATCATTGTACAGAACAAACTCTTTAGGAACCAAATAATGTCTCCATTTCGTCAACGCCTATATGACAACATAGAATTCTTTATCATATGTTGAGTATTTAATCTTTGCTTCATTCAATTTCTCGCTGAAATATGCGACTGGTCTATCGTCTTGGCTCAAGACTGCTCCAATTGCAAACCCACTTGCATCACACCTGACCTGAAATGTTTTTCTAAAGTCTAGGAAAATCAGAATCGATTGCTCAGTGACCTTCTTCTTCAGCAGATTGAAACTCTTCTCTGCTTCCTCTGTCCAATGAAAACATTTGTGTCTTTTCTTTACCATATCCATCATTGGTGCACTAATCCCACTAAAATTTCGGATGAATTTCCTATAGAAACTTGTCGAACCATGGAAGCTTCGAACTTCAAACACATTTTTTGGTGATGGCCAATTCTTAATCGCTTCTACCTTTTCCGGATCCATCTTCAGCTCATTTGCAGAGATAATAAAACCGAAGTAAATGAGTTATATCTTCATAAATGATGATTTCTTCATATTTATCAGCAATTTCTCTTGCTGTAACCTCCTCATCCCTATAGCTAAATGCTTCAAGTGTTTTGCTTATGTCTTGCTAAAAATGAATATATCGTCAAGATATATGATGACGAATTTCCCGATGAACTCCTTCAGGACTTCATTCATCAATCTCATGAAAGTGCTAGGCACATTTGTTAAGCCAAATGTCATAACAAGCCATTCATATAGCCCTTCACTCATATTGAATGTTGTCTTCCATTCATTGCCTTCTCTCATACGAATTTGATGATATCCGCTTTTCAAATCAATCTTTCAAAAAAACCTTGCTCCACTCAAACAATCCATCAAATCATCCATCATTGGCAATGGAAATCTATATCTGATGGTAATCTTATTGATCACTCTTGAGTCTATACACATCCTCTAGCCTCCATCTTTCTTTGGGATGAGCACTGTTGGAACAGTGCATGGACTCAAGCTCTCTCTAACCAATCCTTTGTCCATTAAATCCTAGACTTACATCTTAACTTCTTCATTCTCCTGTAGCGTCAACCTATATGCTGCTTTGTTTGGTAAACTGGCTCCAGGTATAAGATCAATGTGATGGCTTATACTCCTGATTGGTGGCAACGAACGAGGTAGTTCGACCACTACTATATCAGTGAACTCTTCCACCAACTTCTGGATTTTCTCTGGTAAATCATCCACTCTTATACTGGTCAACACAATTTTAGGCTTCTTGACCACAATAAATTGTGTGTCTTTTTTCTTCTTAACCTCATTAAGAAGTTCCTTCCAACTCATGAGAAGTACAGTGTTTCTCACCTCTGTTTTCACTTCATTATCTTTAATTGGCAACAACATGTGAGTTCTCCCATTTTTCTCCAGGGTGTATGTGTTCCTTCTTCCATCATGAACCACATTCCTTTCATATTGCCATGGTCTACCCAGCAATAGATGACAAACATCCATGGGAATGACATCACATAATATTTCATCCTTATATCCTCCTATTTTAAATTCAACTAAACATTGTTTAGTGACATTTACCTGATGTCATTTTTGTAGCCACAAAACTCTGTATGGGCTTGGATGTACGATAGTCTCCAGCTCCAGCTTTTCTACCATCTCTGTAGAAACGAAATTGTTCGTGCTACCACTGTCCATGATAACTTTCATACCCTGTCTTTAGTTTTGCAAGCAGTCTGAAACAGAGTGTTCCTTTGGGCTGGGTTCTTTGCCTCCTTCTCTGGCGTTAAGAGAACTTTCCTCATGATCAAGGATCTTTTTCCCTCAGCATCTTCTACCTCAACATTTCATCTCTGTGCTTCGATAATGTGAGTTTCACCACCTTCTTTCTTCCTATTTGAACACTCATAAGATTTATGTCCATTTTTCCCACAAACAAAACATTTAACTTCACCTCCTTGGCCTCTTCCTCTTCCTCTAGCTCGAGGAAAAGTATTTCCATCAGCATACTGCCCTCTCTGTGAGCTTTCGCCTTTCTCATGTCGAGTTTGAGGTTTCGTCCCCTCTTCTTGAGGTCTCTGAGTTCTGTCTTAGGCAATTGATTTGCCTTTGGCTTGACTTCTACCTCAGCCTCTTTGACCTTGATTTCGGCTCAACTTTTCTTCAACTTTCATAGCCATATGTTAAGCATATTCTACATTTCAAATGATCATCATGCTCATCTCATCTTGAATGTCATATCGTAAACCATTCATGTACCTGACAACTTTTTCATCATCGCTTTCCCGATGACCTGCTCTAATGTTTATCTTGTAGAATTCCTCAGTGTATTCCTTCACTGACATTAGATTCTGTCTCAAATTCTACATCCTCTAAAATAGAGTAATATGATAATCCTTGGCTATGAATTTGGATTTCATCTTTGCAACGATTCTATCCCAGCTCTTGATTTTTTGCTTGCCTTTGCAGTGTCTTTCAGCCTGCAGTTCATCCCACCATAGTGCTGCATGACCTTTAAGTCTGGTAATAGCATGTTTGACCTTCCTATCTTCCTTGACATCATCATAGTCAAAATATTTATCCATAGCTCTAACCCAGTCCAGAAGCTCTTCAACATCTAAGATTCCCTCATACATGGGAATCTCCATCTTTGCTCTGGCACCTATCCTTGCAATAGCCCTGAATAGGCATTCATCTCCAACATCTTCGAATGCGAATTCTTCTCCTTTGTTTCCAGCTTCATTTTCATTGTCAGTCTCACTGATATCCCCAGTGTCGATTATGTGCCTCTGTGTTGTCTCCATGGCATCAAGTCTGGCACGTAGTTCGCGCATTTCCCTTTCAACTGCTGGATCAGGCATGGGTCTGTCTCTTCTTCTCTATGGCATGGATGAAAAATGTTCCTCCTTTCCCCTGCTACAAAAAGAAAATAAATTGTTCTGGGCTCTGATACCAAATGGTGCAGACCCCCAACCCGCAGGTCGAGATCCACTCACAAGATCGTTCAAATCTCCTTGAGTCGAAGTGGCTCTTTCGGATCCCTATCGGAACCTTCAATGAATCAATCCACGGGTCCTTATGAGTGTGCCCACATAATCAAACACTAGGTGTCACCCAAGTCTTCTTGAACACAACAAATTCACGCCCTTCCTAATTTGGGCTTTCAGGTTTCACAATATCATGCTTTCCGTTGTCGAGTTTCCAGCTCCTGAACCCGCTGAAACCCGAAATACCAATTCATCGAAATGACTTCGGAAAAGGATAGCTTCCCATAGAACTCTCCACCTATTCAGAGTTTCGGACTTCGCAACTTTGCGAATCCTGATGCGAGACTTCTGGCTCTCCAACCTACGAAATCCCAAACCCCGAAACGGTCAACCAGGTTTGACTCCGCCTATTTGATGAGAACACACCACCTATCCTCTCTGTTGTCCTCTGTCTCTGACAAGGATCCTTTCCACCTGTCACTCTTCCTAGTTTTCGGGACTTTTTCTCCCAAAGTGCTACCTTCTCCGTTTCCCGACACCCGAAGTGCCGAAATCCCGAAACTCCCCTCCAATTCCTGTCGCAACTCGTGACTTTCGTTCCAATGCGCTCCAGTCCTTATCGTCGGGATCCCCGAAATAATGAAATAATCTGACGGCTTGTGAAAAGAATGATCAACGGTCCATGTTGATTCTTGGCACCAACGAAATGGTTCATCTAAACCTTATCCACCCTGCAATGCCTCTGGATCCTATGGTCCTCGCGGCTTCGCGAATTCTCCACAGAGAATTTCATTCGTTCGTCTGCTCCTTCTAAACTTTACTCCTACTGGGTAACTTCAACCCTCGTCTCCCTTTGAAGTAGTTTGACCTTCATCCTCCTTTGATCACTTTGAATATGTCAACCCTCCAGAGATTTACTTGCTACTCAAGTCTCAAGAGGACCCCTGCATGCACTCCTTGTGGAAGACTTTCAAATACTTCTAAGTATTTGATTCTTTCGACTCTGTACACTTCCTGCAACAACAATCCTTCAACTCTCCCTTGGGTTGATAAGTTCTAAAATTTCAACCAGCCTGCGCACACCTTGCATGGCTTTTATGCTTCACTTGCACTTCTGTTGGAATGAGAACAATGGTATCCCTCCTAAGCTTTTTAGATATAAACTCTGAATCTTCATCAACGCACTCCTTGCGGACGTTTCAGTGCACTCCTTACAGGAACCCTCACTCAGGGACATAAACAATTGAAACTCATTATCTTTCCCTCTCTCAGACTTCAAACATTTAACATGAAATCATACATTCACACAGTATTAAAGAAAATGCATAACAGAGAGAATAAAGCAACTATCAACATACCATTCAACATGTATACACAGGAAACATCATAACACCTTGAGTTTGATTCAAAGCTCCATATATTAATTCAAAGCTTATTTACATGGGATGTTCTCTACAACTCTCTTATACAACTCTCTTCTTATGTGCTATGCTAATGATACAACTACTTCCAATCATACAATGGTGAGGGTGTCTATATCCATTTTTGCTCCTACTCTCTAAACTGTCTAAGCAATTAATTCAAACCTACCTACTTTCATTAACTATGCATAAATGCCTTAATGTTTTACAAATGAGAGCAATCACTCAAGATCTATTTACAACCTCCAAGATATAAATGCAAGTACGCCATCTTCCTAACTGTTACATTAATATCCACTCCCTTAAACTTTCGAAACATTTCAAAATGTGAAAAATGTGTGTTGTGCTTTCTAGCTGTCTTTTGCCTCCACGCTCGCTTGACTACTTATGATGCTCCTGCATCAATTTTTCATATATGGATATGAGTATGTTTCTTATCTTGCTCCACACATGGTTACATTGGAAGAGCTCTTACACTTGAATAAATATTTTCCCTTTCTTTTTAGGTAGGGTAGGATAGTAAATAAAAGATGCATATTGTTAGTTTATCTTAGAGTCTAATGCGGCCTCATTTTACATTTCATTTTAATAAAATAACTATGAGATACATGTTCCTATGACTTGATCTCATTTATATCATTAGTTTATTATATTTTAGAGTGTGGTTTTTGCAAACAGTTTTAGAAATCTTTGTAGGTATTTATTTCACCAGGAGTAGACAGTTTCAAGGAGATATAAAAGATGATTTTTTCTTCAAAACATTGCTATAGATGAACCTTGTTGTTTTCTAAGAATCAAATGAATAATGAATTTTTGTAGTTAGCCATGATTTTGCAAAGATTTTCATCTTCTTATTCTTAAGGAATTTTAAAAATAAGTTGCTCTTGAAAATCTTCACCACTATATAAGGAAGTGATACCTTAACCATCAAGCTTAGAGGTCTCTCGTATAATTTTCCCAAGAAACCTGAGTAAGTGAGTAAAGTATATTTATTAAAGAGTAAAAAGGAGGTATGATCAACGATTAGTCATGGAAACATCAAAATAACTTACAAAATAAGAAAGTGAGTTGAGCCTAGAGATACCTTTATGTTCTTTCTCAATCGTACCATCCACTACACACTAAATATCTTGATTATATCATATCTTTAGATAGGCCATGTCCTCTTAAGTACCCCTTACATCAGGAAAATCACTAAGGAATATAACTAAAATTCATCCTCTAACATAAATACCATCCCAATAAAAAGAAAGAAAAAGTTGTTTTCAGAGCTCTCCCCCCCATCTTCTTGCATAAAGAAATGTTATACTAAAATCTTAAAAGATGGAGGGCTAGTCTCTGAGGGTGTAAGAGGCTAACCCGCCTGGATACTGAAGAAGTCTGTCGGCAGCAGATACCGGCCTGTGGTATGACTAGGTAGACCCGTCAGAGTACTGAACAAGCTTGCTGGTAGCAGGGAATTCTACGTAGTGAGGATGGTAATCTGACAAAAAAAAATTTAAATATGTCATGATGTATGACATTACTTGTAGACAAAGATAACATGAAGTATGTATGGTTAAGATAAGGTTAATGAACTCCATAAACTTTCCATTGGGAACTAACTCTAATACTATATTGAAACTCTCTTGCCTACCTCTTCTTATCTATATAGGATCTCTTATCCTATAGGTGGGACCATCTTCTAACCGTCTTGTCAGACCAATCTATGAAATTTATCTTTACACTTTACAAATTGTAAATCTTCGGCAATGGCGAGAACTAAATGGTTTCCTATATTTTTTATTGTGAGGTGTCATAATACTTAGGTGTGGGGGAGGGGTTCATGGGTTGACAAATGATCATTTCCCAGAGAAGTAAATCTTTGTAAAAATTTTGTATTGTTTTCATAATATAGGCTATTACATCAACAATCATTTTATCTTGAAGTGTTAAACTCTTGTATGGGAATTTTTTTTGTATATGTCCTTAACATACCACTCTAATGGTTTATTTTTGTTATAATTTATTCATTGTAGGTTTGAAATTACATTTTTGTTGCAGGTTGTTCATTGTAGGTTTGACATTACATGTTCTATGCAAGTGGATTGAGTGAGCATCGTGGAAAAATCACCAACAATGGAACACTCTTAGCCTGCCTCAACTTCTATTCACTATGTTCATGGCCTTTAAGGAATCAATTTCCTCAACCACAAATCTCCCAAGAGTTGGAGACCGTTGATTTAAACACCACCAGTTTCCAAGAAAAAACTATAACAGGGTTTTCAAAACTGAATTTCAGAACATCTTTGGAGCTAAGGGATACTCCAAGGAGTGGATAAAAGAGGAGGTAATCAACCTTCTAATAGTCATCACCAAATTTATTACATGTGAAGGTATATATTTCATCTTTAAATCCTATCAATTTCGATTATTAGCTCACTCTCAGTTCAATAAGCCTTGTAACTTTCCTTTTACTTCTTGAAGAGTCTTGAGAAGATGTCTTCCCAAGTGAGGAAGGCTGTAACCAATCCCCAAGAAGCCTATTGCTAACCCTGCTCTAAAAATAGTAAAGACCAAGAAGCCTACTGCTAATTCATGGAATGAGGATGTGCCATATCTTCGGTCTGGGGGGAGTTTCCTGAGCTAAAAAATCTAATCTTTGCCCATTTGTATAGCAAACCCATGAGAAGAGGAAGTAGTGTTTCTGTCAAAATTCTGTCATACTGTCTTTTTACAAAGTCTTGGGATATTATATTAGTGGTTTTTTGTATTGGTATGTTAAATTATATACTGTTGACATCATTGTGTGTGTTATAAGCTCCTGTGCATTTTTATGTTTATTCTATAGAATATTGCTTATACTTAACTACTCTTTGTGACAAATATAGAGTGATTACAACTGCTAATTACTTATTGTCATCTGTATTCCAAGCTTATGAAAAGAGGATCAGTTGTTTGAAATGTTACATATTGATGATAGGCAATAACAATTCTCCTTCTCACCATGCCTACCAGTAGAAACAAAGTCTTTTGTTAGTATCTATCAGTTTTGTCAGTCACCAGTGATCAAATTTACTCTTTCATGTGATTGATAGGGTTATTAGGTCAAATTGTTATATTTTCAAAATAAACTTATCAAATTAAATTTAACATATCTTGGTTGTAAAATTGTCATTGGTGTGTCTAGGTGTCATTACTACTCCCTCCACTCATCCAAGGTTATAAATTTTCATCATGGTCATATCATCATTCCTTGTCATAAATTTTCGGATAATTGTCTTGGTCAAAGATCTACTTGAAAATTGGTTTTTGAATCAAGGAAGATGAATTTGACAAAAGTGAAAGAGGTTTTTGTAAATAATAGACCAATAAACAAAAACCTCCTTCATTTTATGCACATGTGTTATAATTTGAGGCAAATTCCCCAAATATAGTTGCTATAGGAGGGTTCTCTACACATTTGGACAACTTGACTTCAAGTCAGTTTTCATAGGGTTGGAGAAGGCATCTACAGTGCTTGATGGTTCCATTGTGTATAAGACATCATAAAATTTCTACTCATACTACTTTCATCCCATAAATCCTCTGGGAAGGCCTCCAAAATCCCTATCAAAGACCACACTGTGCTTCTGCAAGTTTTGAGTAACCAACTTCAAGATGGGATTATGAACAAATAAGGAAAGTAATTTTGAAACCTGGAGACATTTTTTGTTCATAACATACCAAAACACAATAGCCTCTCTCATTTTTTGAATATACTTTATGGTTTGGGATATATTTGATCATCTTAGAGGCCTATGTTTTCAGAAAATAAAACACTACGTTTTTCCTATTTTAGACATGTTTTATTTTTGTGTTTTCCTAACAACTGGAAGTGAAGTTTTGAAAACCAAGAGAGTTTTTTTATCAAGGACATATTAAAACACAATAACCTCTCTTAGTTTATAAATATATGTTATGGTTTTGGATATATTCAATTTTCTTGGATATATATAGTGTTTTCCTAACAACTGAAAGTGAATTTTTGAAAACCAAGAGATCTTTTTTTCAAGGACATATTCAAAAACAAAAACCTCTCTCAGTTTTTACACAGGAGTTATTGTCTTCTAGTTACAGGTGTCACTTTGATACCTATTTTTCACATGTTCGCCAAGCCAGAATTGTTGCACTTATGGTAAGTCACATTTGCAACAAATTTTGCAGAGCTAAAATTGATGTTTTGAGGATCAAGGGTATAATATACATCTCAAGTCTTCCTCACATGTCATCAAAAGCCTCCAAAAACTCCAAACCCTCGAGTTCAAACTTAGAGAACATGAAACAATGGGTTATCAGTTACGCCATGATAACGTTGTCCTACAAGCCAAAATGAATTATCTACAGCGTTAGGTTGATGATATTACCACCACCAATAATAGTCTCTGGATGCAATTAAAACACCACAAAAATCCTAAGACAAAATCCCCCAGGCAAGACGGAGAAGCTTGTAAAGCTAATCTACCCCCTCCTTCGCAAGTTTAGACATAAAGGGCAATTTCTTTTTGTTTGCAGTGGGACTTGCAAAATATTAAGTGTGGGGGTAATGTTGGGCCCGAGATATGATCAATATATTAAAGTTATTAGACACTTTTTGTCGAATGCACATATGTGTTTTTCACGTTTTGAAGGAGCTTTTTGAAGAATTTTATATTAAAACGATATGATCTACACCAGGTATGTATGATTCATGTTTAATGATTGTATTGAGTATAATTCATCATGTTTTTACACTTCCAAGTATCTGATTCACGGTTTTTGGTGTTACAAGGAAAAAACGCACCACGTTTTTACTTCCAACACTCAATGTGGCACTCCTTTTAGCACTCGATCCGGTACCAGGTCTGACACTCCATCCAGCACCTCGTCGTGCATAAAAACAGTGGGGGATTTGGTGGTTATGGTATTGGCGGCCAGTGGTGGGTGAATCATAGACATGGGTTTTTCTCGTGCTTATCCCCTCTAGCTACTGAACTCTTGACAACTCGATTTTGGGTGGTTATGGTGGGTGATTATTCACTCGCTCTGTTTTGGTAGTTAGGGCACCATTAATGAAATTTACCAATTTTGGAAGTGGTTCGACCCTTTTGTGGTCGACCACTTGGTCTGTAAACATTATAAATACCACCATGGTGGTCAGATAATTGTTAAGCAGTAGAAAAAGTCACGTGTTACAGCCAAAAACAGTTTTGGCTCTATTTTTGTATTTTTCAATTGCTAGAATTGTATAAGACTGTGTTTTTCAAGTTTTATTGGTGAAATCATTTTGCTGAGCTCGTGGTGTGCGTTTGAGAAGTGACCACGACTTATTGGGGGGCCCACCAGCAGTCTGGTAACTATATTTGTGTTTGTTTATGCATTTCATAGTTTAGTTGGTCTCTTTATTTTCCTGTACATGCATTTTTATTATGTTAATTAGTTTGTTGTTATAATTTATTTATTTTTATTCTCTTTTGCAAGTTATTATGGTGAATTGTGTTAGCATGCATTAATCTTGTAGTTAGGAATGGATCTACAGATCCGTAGACTAACCCCATGTGTAGCTAGATATTAGATTAAGTTTTCATTTATAATTTTAAAATCAGGTTTAAAACAGAGTTTTAATTAGAATAGAACTGAGTTCTTATTTGAGCTTTCTTCGACAAGGATTCGATGGATGGATATGATCAATTTTAGTTTTTAATCATAGCTTGATTATTTCATTTTTATGTAGAATTGGATTAGCTAGTTGTTGATTAATGTAGTTGTTAGTTTACTTTTTAATGTCATGTTTTAATTTTTGTTTTTAAGCATTTTCTTATTGCAGTTTGAATTGTTAGAGTAGATATAGCATAGTTTTCATTTCTGTAATTTCCTTTCCTAGAATTAAATTGCAATTATATTTCTTAGTTAATGGTTGAATCTAGTTTTTCTTACATAGTATAGAAGTATAATGATGATCTCGTTATATTTATGATGGTTAATAAATGAATATACAGGGTAATTGACGATTGCTTTTGCCATGGCTAAATTCTCAGTAGATTGTTTAATCCATACCTTTTATTTTGCTATTGAGATCAGTATTGATCTTATACCCCTTGAATTGTCCTTTATTGTCAAGTGTCATCGAGATATCATCCAACACCGAAGACATTCACACAACCACCCACATTATATTTGAATTGTCATAGGTTAAAATATAGTTTTCTTGTTTTCGTAGATTAAGAAATAGTTTTCTTGCTTTCATAGATTAAAAAAGATAGTTTCTTGCTTTTGTATATTAGAAGAGATAGTTTCTTGCTTTCCTAGTTTAAAAGATAGTTTAATCGTTGCTATAGGTAAGATAGTCTTTTGCTTTCATAGATTAGAGGGTAGTTTTTTACCATAGATTAAAATCTAGTTGTTAATCCTTCTTGCTTTCAATTAAATAGATTTCCTTTCATGAATTAGAAATAGTTTTGAATTAAGAATTTAGTCCACTTGCCTCTTAGGCTAGATAGTTGTTCAATGAGAAGTTTTAATTTGATTGCTTGCAGTAGTTAATTGTTTTTTCTTATTTGTCTATTTGCTTTAGTAGATTAGTTAGTTGTCTTTGCTTACTTGTCTATTTTCTTTAGTAGGTTAGATAGTTGTATTTTTTTACTTGTTTACCTTCTTTAGTAGGTTAGTTAGGTGTCTTTGCTTGCTTGTTTATTTATGTTCTTTCATAGGGTAGTTTCTCATTGAATGTAGGTTGGAACGTTAAAATAGTTTTCTTTTGTCATTTGCTTATTGATGTGCTTAGTAGTTGCTTTGAATTATTGTTATGAACCAGTTTGCTCTACATAGGGTTTTTACTTGCTTTTTTAGGAACTATCCATCGATCCTTGGCCCAAAAGTAATTAGTTTACCTAGTTCCAAGTTGCTTAGTAGGGATTGCTCATTAGAAAGATTTTTCTTGAGTAGATTAGCCTTAGATAGCTGCCTTCCTTAGTTAGACTATACTCCTACCAACCTTTCTACCTTTGGCATATATTTTTCTAAAACTCTAAGTTTACTTACCCCAGGTTCACAATTTAATTGAGCGTTTTTAGTGTGTTTTTAGTACATATAGAATACCCATCAATGGCCCAGGTGGAAAAATGAGTGCGAGGGGGAGCAATAGAGAGGTTGTGCAGGAGGATGCGAGAGAGAGGGTAGGGGTAAGGCAAAAAGGAAAAACTAGCCTCTGTAGAAGAGAAATTCCAAACTCCAATTGACCCAAAAGACTCGCTGAGGGATTCCAGAATGACTGTAAGGTGGAGAGAAGGCCGATATAAGAACCTGGAGGATCCGAAGACAAAAATGAGTGGAGGGGATTTCCCATGGGGGCCAAATGTAGAGAAAGGATGAAATCATGTTTGGTGAAGAGGGAAATGATGAGCAATCCTGCAGATTTGTGGGAGGAGTCCTATACTGTGTACAAGCCAATGCCATTGGAATGCAACTGACATCAGGGGAGATGAACTGACATGGGAGGTGAGAGTCCCAGACATCAAATCCACATAGGCGAGACAGGTAAACTTGATTTCCCATGCGAGAAATATATTTCACCCTACTTGGAAGTAAGGCCATCATATGCACTCAGGGTAGAGGATCCACGTGTGGCACATGCCGTATAGTGTGTCGACAAGTGGTGACATGGATGACTGAAAGCATCCACCCAACATTGTCATGATTTTTAATACAAGCGATCGGTGGGCCCCAACTAAAGTGGGTGAGGAAGCTCCCTTTTCTCCACTCTTGGGTGAGGATGTCATTGTTCCTAGCCACGTGATCATGAGGTATGCTTAAACCCCGTGGGAAGGGGATCCTTTGACTAGCCTTTGTTCTCTCTTGTGAGCTCATTAATACAAGGTGGATGGGTTTGAGACACTGTCGATGCTTAGCATGTGAGGAATTTTCCTTGTACATGCATTGGCCAACTTCTCTGCTTCGTTATTGTTGCCTCGAAGGATGTGAAAGAAGGTGAGATTGATTTCCTTGGAGGCCAACCTAGTTCTATCGAGAACTTGATTTAAGATGGGATCATTGGGATTTTTTCCCTTAATTGTCAGTCTTATTATGGTCATAGAGTCTCTTAGCGAAACAAGTTTTCGTATTCCCTTGGCATGGGCCAGTTGAACTCCCTTTAAAAGAGCGTAGGCCTCATCTTTGTTGTTGGTATCGGTCCCTAGATTCCAGTGATAACAAGACATTGGTTTGCCCCTGGGTTCGTAAATATTCCCCCCGCACCTGCCTCCCCTGGGTTTCCTTTAGAAGCTCCATCAAAATAGAGAGTATGTGTTTTTTTCTTCTGGATCCAAAGTTCAATGTTGAGAGTGTGATGAAGCTACCAGCTTGATCTTAGAGCTGCTCAAATATGCGTAAAAGTCCTGAGATTGAAGCTTTCCATCCAGTCTTTTTCCCAGACAATCCAGTTCATTGTATCTTCTATTTTCATAGGTTGAGATTTTACGGATTTATAGATAAGAAACTTTTCCTTAGTAGCGATTGTTTGAGGAGGAGTGATCTTACCTTGGAAAATTTTCTTATTTCTTGTTTTCCAGATCTTCCAGCAAAGGAATTTTTCCAGCGCCTACCACACCCATTTTAGGACTAGATTTTCCTTGAAAGAGCCCCCATAGTACTTGTCCCAGTTCCCCAGGCTAGGGTGGGCGGAAGAAGGCCATCGTATAAATCTATCTAGGTCCCCAAAGGCTAGGGTCCAACAACTTTTTACAAAGGCGCAATCCCATAACAAATGGTTGATATCTTCTTGGTTGTTATTACAAAGCAGGAAAATGTATGGACCAAGAAAGTCTCTCTTCATGAGGTTATCCCCTGTTAAGATATTTCCATGGGATAAAGTCCAGGTGAAGAAATTGATTTTTGGGAGGGAGTCCTGGTTCCAGATATTTTTCCATTTTGTTGAGGATTGGTGACCACCCATGCTATTGAGGAGCTAATTGTATCCTTCTGAGACTGAGTATCCCTTTCTCCCCCATCTGCTATTGTCTGGCCGAGTTTTTTGGATGGGCACTGCCCCTTTTAGAAGCCTGATCAAGCATTGGGCTTGTTCTGTTAGATGTTGGGGGACATCCCCCAGGTTCCAATCTCTCCAACTTCTATTCTCATTCCAAAATGAGATGTCATACAGAGTACACTTACTCAGTCCTATCATCCAACATTTTAGATCGATGAGGTTTTCCTCGCTGTGGTTGAAGGCCACCCCGTGGATCAGATCCTACCAGATTTTTATTGACTTTTCATTTCTTAGAATCTAAGATAGGTGCTCTCTGAAGAAGGGAATGACTCCCTTTATTAGTTTCTGGATTTGGGATCCTGTTTGGTGAAGTTGCGGATTGTCCATGCTTCTTTTTCTTTTTCCTAGTCTATATTTTCTTATGATCACCTTCTTCCACCAATCATTATCCCCTAAGATTAGTCTCCAAAGGAGTTTGGCTCCCATAGTAGAGTTAGTGATTTTAGGGTCTCGGATGCCCAGTCCTCCCCTCGATTTTGGTTGGGTCATCGTTTCCCAATTTACCAAGTGGAGTTTTTTGTGAGTTGAGTTCCCTCCTTACCATAAAAATTTGTGAATGAGTTGGCTCATTGCTTGGAGAATTCCCTTCGGGGAGAGAAGGGTGGAGAATTGAAACATGGGAAGAGTCGAGAGGACAAACTTTATCAAGACCACCCTGCCAGTTGGTTTTAGCCATCGTGCTCCCCAAGTTTCCATTTTTTCCCTGAACTTTTGATGGAGGAGGTGCCAGAATTCTCTGGGGAGCACTTTGAGGCATAGGGGGGAGGCCTATATAATTAAAGGATTTCCCGTCTTAGGTAACAGAGAAGCCCATTATATGAGTTATTCTTACCCCGATACTTGCCGAGACATTCCAGGTATAGATCTAAGATTTTTCTTTATTTAGAGAGCCTCCCGAGATGATGAGGAAGGTGTCCAGGACTCAGAGGATTCTTCTGGATAGAATTTTGGAAGCACCAATCAGAAGTATTGTTTCATCTACAAACTGAGAGTGGTTTAGTCATTTCACACCTTGGGCGATTTTTAGACCAGGAATGTTACCAGAGGCGCTTTCCCATTTGAGACTTCTGCTTAGCGATTCTGCCATGATCACATAGAGAATGGGGGAGACAAGGCAGCCCTGCATTAAGCCTCTGGATGCCTTGAAGAAGGGACCTGGTCTTCCATTTATGAGTGATGTTATCCAGGGAGATTCGATGCAGGAATTTATCCAATTCATGAAATTCTAGCTAAAGCCAAACTTGCACATTACTTTGAAGAGAAAATTGTGTTCCACTCTGTCGAAAGAGTTGGCCATGTTGAGTTTTATAGCCATTCCAGACTCCCCCCAAGTGTTGCTGGCATGGATTGCTTCTTGGATGAGGATGTAATTGTCCCAAATTTGACATCCTACTACAAAACCTCCCTGGCTTGGAATAATTAACGTCTTGAGGAGGGGGTTGAGCCTATTTGCTATTATTTTGGACAAGATTTTATAGGAGAGGTTGCATAGCGAGATGGGCCTGAAGAGATTGATGGAGGAGGCTCCAAGTTCTTTTGGTTGGAGTGCCAGGAAAGAGGAATTCATTGCTCCACCCAGTTTTTTGGATTTGTGAGTGAAGCGAAGCATTCTAGTAAAATCTTTTTGAATGATGTGTCAACATTTTTTATAGAAGTGAAGAGCGAAACCGTCCGGGCTTGGGGATTTGACTTCGTGAAATTGATTAAGGGATTTGGGAATTTCGTCTTCCCCTATGGGTCGTTCGAGGAGGTAGTTATCGGCTTCAGTTATCTTAGAGGCGATGTGTTGAAGAAAGATATCAGAGAGGTGATCCTCGTCTTTGCCAGAGGTTTTATAAAGGGAATGGAAGTGGGAGGAGGCATGTTGCTTAATTTGGTCGAAGTCCTAAAGGGTTTCCCCTTCATGGGTTTTAAGTTCAAATATTTGGTTGACCGATTTTCTAACTTTGGCTTGGTTGTGGAAGAAGGTGGTGTTTTGGTCACCATCCTTCAGCCAGATGCTCCTGGATTTAAGTCGCCAAGTCGTTTCGTCTTCAGCTAGAGCCTGGAGATAATCTTTTTGGAGGGATTGCTCGTGGGTGAGGAGACTCTTCTGGATCTCTGGACTTTCCATTTCATCTTGAAGGGCCTCTAGTTGGATCTTTTTGGCTTGTGCTTTGTTGTGCAGATTGTTTTTTGCTCAACTCTTTAGCATATCTTTGACTAGTTTGAGTTTCTTCTCCCATATGTAGTTTGGGGAGCCTGTGATCCACTGATTCCAGGTCTAAGCAATTGATTGAACGAGCTTGGGTCTATCCAACCATAGAGGATTTAGTTTGAAGGGAATTGGCCCCCAGTTCTGTTGGTTTTCAAAGTTCAATCTTATGGGTCGATGGTCCAATCCAGCCCAGGGAAGATTCATAGAGCAGGGCTTGTCAGGGAGAGCCAGCAATTCAATGTTCATCAACAATCTGTCTATTCTGGCTGCAATATGACATGGCCCTACTCTTCTATTATTCCATGTAAATATCCCTTTACTAGAGGGTACATCATAAAGGTCCAGGTCTGAGATGAGGTCCTCCAATATTTCTCAGAATTGGTTTCTAACCACCGATTCTCCTCTTTTTTCCATTACAACTCTAGCTCTGTTGAAGTCTCCTGCAATAATGAGGTTCCGGGGAGGATTTTCCTTGCCAAGATCTATCAGAGATTGCCAACATTCAATTTTTTCATTGTAATTATTTTGGATGTATATGTTAATGATGGAGAAGAGCATACCTAAGGTTTTATTGAGAAGATTTACTGGGATCCAGAATTGGGTTTGCGTTTGCGCTTTCAAATCAAATATTGCCCTATTCCAGATGATTCTTATTCCACCTGAGGCCCCTCTAGATCTCACTGCGCGTCCATCACAATTGTTCCATATTTTTTGAAGGTCATTGAGGGTTTCCAGTTCCCCCAGTTTCATCTCCTGGAGCATGAGGATTGAAGGTTTTTCTATCTGAATCAATTTTTTGAGTTCTTCTTTCTTGTGGTCACTGCCTAATCCCCTACAATTCCAAGAGACAATCTTCATCATTTAATAGGGTGTTTGGGTGCCCCCCCTCCTAAGGGTCGTGAGCTTGTTCCCTTTTTTGGTGCTGCTTTATTCTTGTTGGCTTTTACATCATTCTTTAAGGATTCCTCAATATTTTTTTGAAGCCCTAGTTCCTTTTCCCTGTCTATTGTTGATTCCCTTTTGTTTTGATATTATTTCCTTCCAGGCTTCTTGTTGTTGATGGTTTGGGTTAATTCCAATTTAGATTCGCTCTCTGAGGAGCCTCGACCCTCTTCTTCTAATATTTCTGGGTTTTCCAAATTTTGGATGTGAGGAGATTGTACAGGGTCTTCATTTAATTCCAATACTTCTTTATTTTTTTCCAAGGCTACGTCGATTCCTCTTTCTTTCGCTTTTGATCCTTTTCCACTCATATTTTCCTAGGGTTCCATGGCGTCAGGTGGAGTGTCTACTGGGCTGAGGTCAACAAATCAATTGTGGCTTGATTTTCCTTTTTGGGGAGATCTAAGGTTCTTTTCTTTTGGATCGTGAGGCTTATCCCTTTGGTTTTGGTGCACAGATTGTTGATTTTTCCCATTTGGTTTCTTCCTTTTGGGTTGTTGCCACTGATCTTTCTTGGGATCTTGGTCTTGTGTATCCTTGGCTTGCGGGCAAGATTTAGCGAAGTGACCATATTCATGGCATAATTTACATTTGAAGGGTATTTTTTCATACTCCACTTGTTGGATGTAGGCCTAACTATCCAAATTTAGTTGTATTGCTTCTGGAAGACCCTTTTCTAGATCAACTTCAACACAGAGTTTGGCACAGGCCTGAAGGCCTTCCTTTGGCTTGGCACGATCAATGTACTTGCTAAGGGTGTTTCCTGTCTTTCGAATTGTTTCATCATTTCAGCAGTGCAGGGGGAGAAAGGGCAGCCTGACCCAAACTGGAACTACAAAGGTGATATCATTTTTTGGGCTAAATTCTGGTGTCCATTTGTTTAGGTACATTCCTCTGGTCCCCATGAAATAGGGGCCGCTACAGAAGATCGGATCTATATCTTCTTTCTTTTCAAATAAAAAGGCAAAGAATCCCTTACCATAGAAGGTTGTCGACAATTGTCGTTTGATCAACTTGCGCCAATTTGCTTCCAACCAAATATGCATGTGTTTTGGGGAGGGCCATAGTCCTATGAATTGGCCGATTAAACCACGATCTACGAGCCTAAGAGCCAATGGCCGCGGTGAAGGTGCATAGACTGTGACCTTGGGGATTTCGGTCACCTTTTTGACAAATCGGGAGGGCAAAATCTTGGGTGCTTTGACGTAGGAAGAAACTAGGGCCTGAAAGGTATGAATGTCAGGGGACGGGGAATTTGGAGGCAGATCCCCTCCCATAGAGGGAGCCATCAATGTGTGTGTGCAGGGGTTAGTAGCGTTGCAGAGCCATGCATCGGTCGCTCAAAATTCCCGAGAGTTGGTATATGTTAATATTAAAATGATTTATGTTAAAAAATTTCAAGTTATATTAATAAAATTTATTATATTGTTTTTATTGTTGTCTTCTTTTATTAGTAGTATGGTTAATTTAGCTTTAGCTAAACATTCTATTTTTGGGGTTTTTTTTTGTCAAAATCTCGAGATTTAAACCTGTGAGACAACTTAGCCACAAAATCAAACATAAAAAGTTGCGGGAAAACAACCAAAATGTAGAGCTTTTAGACTAGTGCTTTATTATTTGGAGAGTAAATCATTTTCAAAAGATTAATGGAAAAAATTAAATTTAGATAAAATTTGTGTAATGTAGTCAATTTGAATATATAAAATTTAATTAATCAAATAAATTAAAATAATTTGAATGTAAAAGAATTGACTTTTGATAAGATGGAGATTTTTGAAGGTGCTTAATCCATTTAGGCATTCAAAAATATATTTTGAACAATAAAAAAAAATCAATTTGACCAAAAAATTATATATTGTTTAGACTTTTTTATTTTAAAGTATTGAATTTATTCTTACATTAAAAGTAACAATTCCATAACCAATTTAGATCCATAAAGGGATACTATTTATTATTTTTGTTATTATTTTATTTTTAAATTGAATTCATTTATTATTTTATTTTATTTTTTATTATATTATTATTGTTGTAATTTTTTAATTAAATTAATTTTTTTTTTATTAATCAATATTTTTTTTAATTAATTAAGAGGATCCTACTAACTTTTCATAAAAAAAAAAAAAACATCGCAATAAAATCTCATGTATAATGGATTCAACACTTTGAAAAATCCCTAAAACACTAAAATTATATAAATTCAATCAAATCTAGAATTCCAACAATTTTTCATTCACCCTACACTAATAATTTTAAATAAATACAATAACGAAAAAAAAACCAAAACCAACTTCTTTAAGTAAAATAATATATTTTATATAATTTTTTAATTACGCCAAAGGCGTTCTTTTATGAGGCGTTATCTTAGGGGGAGTTCACTCTCGAATTTTCGTCGTCCATTACCAATTAAACATTGCCATATGTTCAGCGATCTCCACGTATCCTATTCTTCACCAACTCTAAGCGGCGGTCTCTTCATCCTGGTTTGCCTGGGAATACCCAAATACGAATGGTGGTCGGAAGCTCTGCACGGAGTTTCCGCGTGGGGTCGCGACATTCACTTCAATGTTCCCATTCATACGCCACCAGTTTTCCTCGGGTCATTCTAACCGCTGCATCCTTCGATGCAACACTCTGGTATCGTATTCCCCAGGTTTGAATACCCTCAAGAGCTCGATTCTGTTGTCAAGCTGTTACACAGCTACCCCCTCTGGTATTTGCAGGGGAGGCCAGAAAACTCGAAGAGAGACTCGGAGAAGCCGCTATGGGGAATGCTTTTCTCTTGCAGGGAGGTGACTGCGCTGACAGTTTTAAAGAATTCAATGCAAACAACAATCAGGATACTTTTAGAGTTCTCCTGCAGATGGCAATTGTACTCATGTTTGGAGGCCAAGTGCCTGTCGTCAAGGTATTTTATATTTATTTACAGTTTTTAATTCTGTTAGGGCAGTGTTCGCCTCTTTACAATTGTCGATGTTTGGTCTGAAATTATATGTATTGGATATCGATTTTTTTTTTAAGAAGCATGATTTGCTCTGGAAAATATGGGGATCGTCCAAAAATGGCCAGTTGGACGCAAATCTCCCTGCATAAACTAAGTTTTGGGATCTGTTGAATGTTTTCTCCAGAAGCGGTAAGTTCTATTTCCCCTGTAAATAGCCTATTTTGTTCTTTGTTTTGCTAGGTGTTTGGGTTTGCATGCCTTTAATTTTTATCATTAGCGGTCTGGACCTTCAGGAAGATTTGACTTTTGAGTCCGTTTTAGAGGCCATGGGCTTTCTCTGGACTGCTTTAAAGCGTTATTTAAATTCAGGCTCTCTGGACAGTGTTCGGCCTTTTTCGATTTCGGGATTTTGTAAGCATTGACGTATTCTTTAGGATTAGGCTTTAGTCCACCCGGAGTTAAGAGTTTAGGCGTTTAAACCCGGGCTTGTTTCATGACGAAGTCGTGCCTATAGTATTTTATGTTTTCTTGAATTGAGGATATTATTAGTTGTTGTTAAGCACAGTCTTGGTGCTATTTATGTGTACTTTTACCCCATTTGTTATAGATTATTTGTTATAGATTAATGCCTTCTGAGTTTGGATTTGAAGCGCTTGGTTAGGCTCTTAGAGGTGAATATAGATAAAATATGTGAAACAAACAACACAGTGAGGCTATGCTTACTTCTATATTATTCAATGAAGACGAATTACATTCTTATATAGGAAAAGACTCTAACGAGTCAGTTACATGCAAACCAAAGATAACTAGACTCTCAACTATGAATTGACTCTTAACATGCCTACAACTGACTCTCACATAACTGAAGCTTATAACTGGTGCTTACAACTGGCCCTTACTCTTACTCCATTATTTTCAAGTCTCCCTTTTAATGGAGAATGGATTGACTTCTACATCTAACATCTCCCTAAACATTTCAAACTTAATATTTCCAAGAGGCTTAGTGAAAATATCAACAACATTTTCACTAGTATTACAATACAAAAACTTTTCTCTAACAAAATGATACCGAGCTTCAACATGCTTTGTCCTTGCATGAAAAATCGGATTCTTCACAATATTGATTGAACTTTGATTATCACATCTGATCATCGTAGGTTCCTTTCGTTCTTCTCCAACATATTGAAGAAGTCTTCTTAACCAAACAACTTCACAAGT
>ML779828.1:469836-499683 GCA_009831015.1 Picea engelmannii | reverse complement strand
AACAGATCCCCGGCTCCGACCAACAGATGCACTCGCGACCACAACTTCATACACCCTCACCACGACACAAATTTGCGAAAAACATTTCAAAGCCGATGTGTCGGTAATATATAAAAAACTCTTTCGGCCGAACAATAGTTCATCCAAAATAATGTTCGGTCGAACAATAGTTCGGCCGAATAATTGTTCTGTCGAACTATAGATCGGCCGAACAATTGTTCGGCCGAAACGTTATTGCCGCAAAAAAAATATCCGTCCGACCAAATTTGTACACGCAAATCGAGGGGGATGTTATTGCACCGTTCGATTTGACATTTATGTTTTCGGCCAAAAAATAGTTCGGCCGAAAATAATATCTTTCGGCCGAAAAATATTATAAGTTCGGCCGAAAAAATGTTTTTCGAAATTTTGGAGACCTGATTGTCACAAAAGTGTAACCCACCTTCGTGATTTCACCCATGACTCTTTCACTAAAAAACGTCATCCAAGTTCATTTGGAACACTTTACCAAACGACATCAAAGACATAATATTGGTTCTTTTCAAACATCATCTCTTCGATGGGAATGTTCTTTGTATTTAGAAGGAAAAAGAAATGATGATGCTATTGATGAGGACCAATTCCTTGAAAAAAAAGACTAGCCATGAGAGTGGAACCCATGCCCATCCATAAAGAGTAGTAGAAATAAATATAAAGATCATGATTCCAACATTGTAGTTAGTCAGAATATTCTCCTCTTTACCTAATATCAGTGCAAGAAAAATGCTAATAATAACATGGTAGAGAATCACTTGTGCTCCACCCTCCATGAAGAGTAATATTCATCTAACCTTCTTGACGATGAACATTGAGATGAGAGTACCTAATTTTATGAATCCACCCATCATGATCATGTATTATAATGAAGTGTTGTTTCCCATGATCATTTGTGACCTAGTTCTCCTCTTCACAAAAGAATCTCTTAAAGCATCATACCTTGACTTCACTAGATGAATTATCAAGACTTCACTATCAATAATATTCACTCCTCCACATTAATGTAATTCTAATACATTTGGTGATATTTTCATGTGATATCCCCCCATGTTGATGTTGTGTATTCTCACAAAATACCAAGAAGTATCCCATAGATTTGATAGAAAAGTGGTGAACTTGGAGGTCAATGGAACCAAACCAAGGCCCAACCTCAATGATCCTCTTTGGTGATGGTTTAGGAAGTACAATGGAGGGATATCTATTTGATCCATTAACATTGTGCTCACATCCAAAGTTAAATTTAAGGGATGAGAATTGATCTAGAGTGTCTCCTCACTCATATGTGGCTTGGTGACCCATCCATGTTGTCTTTATACGGACTTTAGGACTCCTTGGGTGCACAACCGGATGTGGGGACCCAAAGGAGAAAATCATCCCATGACTTGTAGATTTTCCTTCAGATGGATTGAGACATGACTCGATGCATCAACCCACATGGGCACACTTCGGGGTATGCTTCCAATCTAACAATTAAAGGCTTTGGAAGCTCCGCAATGCCGCTACAAGGGTCCTTTAGGTGACATAGGTCGATGAATTAATGCCCTTACATTAGACACCCTAGGTGAATGGAAAGCATGAACTTGTGCATAGGCCACTCGATTCTATCAAAATTTACTGTTGTGTTGTCAATGTATATGCCACGTCAACATCCATTTATTAAATTTCAAGATCTGCTAAGATAAAATGTCTAGTTTCTCTGCTAAGATAAAATATCGTAGCAGTTTTTTCTTGCTATGCCCGTTGAGAGCTCTTATATTACAATAGAGGATATCCATGAGGAGTAGGGGGAGGGGAGAGGGGGAAAGCTATCTGAGAAGAAGTGGATCTGACTAGAGTTGACCATGAAGTGACCTATCTCTTGTATGAGCTTGTTCGTCGATTTCCTTCCTCTTTTCTTTTCATCTTTCTAAGTTTTTCTCTCATTCTTTGGCTAGTTCCCTTGTATTCCCAAACTCTTACAAGATCTGGCTGTGGATCCGGTTGAGGAGTTGAAGAAGACCTTGTGTACTTTTCGTAGTCGATCCAGAGGTATGGTGTATAGTTTTTGGTGTCGATATGCATGCTCTAGGTGCTTTAGGTCCACACCTGCTAGTTCTTTCTCACCAAGGTCCATCTTGACATCCCCATCCTCTCTTTCTAGGTGATCCTCTATTCGAGTTGTGGGGTATGTCGATGAAGTGTTTGGATTCATCTCCGACAGTGATCCCTCTTTCCCTTTGCCTATTTTCTGGGTTGTTTTCTCCATCTGCACCTCCTTGGGGTCTGAGGGGTTCTCTAGTTGATCATGTAGGACCACATATTTGTTGTTGGTGGATGGATATTTACTTGCTTGGGTTTCCTGCTTCTACCCTCCTTGTCTTCTCTTTCCATGCATCTAAGCAAATCCATCTTTGTCTTTTCTGGCATATGAATTCCCCTCTTTGATTGTGGCATTGAGGGGACATTCTCTGAAGAGATGTCCCTGCTCATGGCATTTCCTACATTTGAACATGATATGTTCATAGTCAATGGTTTGCATCCAATCCTCATCATGGTATTATAGGGCTATGGATCTCGGGAGCGGCTTGGCTATGTTCAGGTATACACAGATGTGCACATATGAGGTCTATCGTCTTTGCTTAGTGGCCTCCAAAGATTTGACGTAGACACCAGTGGTGTTACCTATGCCTACAAGAACCTCCTCGAGCCATAATTCCTGAGGTAGGGAATATAGTCTGATTCACATTAGCACATGTGAGAAGTCTTCCATTTTAGGCCTAAATTTCTCTGTCCAAAACCTCAAGAAGAGTCTCGCTGAGTTGAAAAAATACGACCCTCCATAAAAAATGTGGTTTCAGTCCTTGAGGTTGTGCAAGAAAATGTTGAAGAAACCCTTGGATCCGAGTTGTAGTTCGTAGTGTCCTTTGGGCTTCCACCAATTTTGTATCCATTTGACCAAGACCCGTTCCGAGGGCCAGAGCCCTAAAAATTTGCCTACCAAGGCATAATCTCGCATCTATTGTTTCTGCTCCTCAATGCGGGGAGAACTGATAATGTATTTCAGGGCTTGTGGTGCTTGTTGGATACACTTTCCTGGCATCCATGGCCTTGACGCACTTGTGGGTGCTGGCTCTTTTCCTAAGTCAATGTCCCTCTTCTTGTCTTTGAAGGTTCCCTCGCCCAATAATTTGGAGCGTAGATCGGGGGGAGGTTCGAAGGTGGGTCCCTTGGAGCCCTCTCCCATGATTCCATTCACCATAGCCTGGTTGTAAGAGGGGCCTCTTGGTCCTCCCTCCTTCAGAGGCATGTGCTCCAATGGGGCAAACCGTTGTAGCAGAGTAGTAGAAACCCTAAACCCTAGCTTGGTGTTGCTTCCTTATCGCATCTTTCCTTCAAACTTGTAAATGGAAAACAATGTTACTTGCACCTATTTACTCTTGACATAACAATTCAATTTTAAGTGATGCTATAATTTATTACTTGAAGAATAAATAATTTTGAAAAAAACATTTAAATTATTTTTTGATAAAATTTTATGTAATGTAGTGACTTTAAATGAATTAAAATTTAATTAATAAAATAAAACGAAATAAAGTAATTTGAATGTAGTATAGCCTAAGACTACTTCATACACCCATTATATTAGTCCTCATATTCATAATTGGTATAGGTTAATATTACAATGATTTATATTAAATTTTTTAAAGTTATATTTTTTAAATTTATTTTATTATTTTAATGGTTGTCTTGTTTAATTTAAAAACAAATGTTTTTTTCAAATTTTCATTTTGTTTCAATCTAATTTATACGAGTTACAAAGATAATACTTTTGTTCATGTATATCTAGTTATTCTTATGTAACAAATTAAAAGTCAATTTAAAAAAATGTTATTATTTATCATTTGGAAAGTAAATCATTAAATCAGCTAGTGCAAAAAATAAATTTGAATAAAATTTTGTGTAATATAATAAGTTTGAATGGAATAAAATTTAATTGATAAAATAAAATAATCTAAATGTAAGACTACCTAATATCCCATTATCTTAATCTTCATATTTATAATTAATATATATCAATATTAAAATTATTTATGTTAAAAATTTTCAAGTTATATTTATAAAATTTATTATATTATTTGTATACTAAAAAATAAATTTAATGTGTAATGTAGTGTATTTGAATGGATTAAAATTTAATTGATAAAATAAAATAATTTAATATGAATATAATATAGTTTAAGGTTACTTTGTGTTGTCATTATCTTAATACATGTTTATATTAAAATGATTTATGTTAAATTTTTTGAAGTTATATTTATAAAATGTACTATATGATTTTTATTATTTTTTTTATTATTAGTATAGTTAATTTTAAAAAAAAATTATATTTTTATTTTGTTTTAATTTAATTTATTAACATTACAAAAGTGATACTTTTATTCATGTATATCTTTTTATTTTTTATTTAACAAATCAAAAAACAATTCTAAGTGATGCTATTATTTATTATTTGGAGAGTAAATCATTTTGAAAAAGAGTAATAGAACATATAAATTTGGATAAAATTTATTTAATATAGTCAGTTTAAATAGAATAAATTTTAATTGCTAAAATAAAATAAAATGATTTGAATGTATAAGAATTGGATTTTGATACATTAGGGATTTTTGAGGGTGCTTAATCCAATTATGTATTCAAAAATATAATTTGAACAATAAAAAATATCAATTTAACCAAAAAATTTATATTGGTTAGATTTATTTATTTCAAAGTATTGAATCTATTTTTACATTAAAAATAGCAATTCTACAAATAGTGTAGATTCATGTTAAATCTCGATCTATCAAGCATGAAGAGGAATCAAAGTGTATTTTTTTTTTAATTATTTCATTTCTTTTTTATTTTTAGATATTAGATCATAAATCACCTTACTAATCTCTGTACCTTACTAATCTCTGTGCAAAATTGAAACCAACTTCTTTAAATAAAATAATATTATATATATATATATATATATATATATATATATATATATATATATTAATATTACATTAACCAATTGAGAAATTTAACACTTTTATTATTAATATGGTTAATTTATAGAAAAAAACACTTTTATACACTTCAATGTTTTTTATTAGAATTATAGATCTGGCACTTTTATTCATGCGTCTTGTTGCTTGCACCTAGTTACTCTGTTGTAACATGTCAACTTTAAGTGATGCTATAAAAAAAAATGTGAGAAAATTTTTTTTTAGATAAAATTTTGTGTAATGTAGTCAATTTCAATAAATTAAAGTTTAATTGATCGTGAGATTTGTTGCTGGGGTTTCTTTGTGGCTACAAATTATCTTTGATATTTTATGCGAGAGTTTGAGGTATGGCCTCGGGTTCAGGGGGAGGATCCCCCTGATTTCTCTTCCTCCACCTGATATCGTCTCTTTTTATGATTTGATCACGTCCTACTCCAAGACGGTGAAGCATGCTCCTTCCAAATTTGTCAATAAATTGGATGAAATTTCAAAGGTACCAGTTCAATCATTCTCGTCTCATTTTTTTCTTTATGTTTAGCCGAAAATAGGCTCATAGGGAAGTTCACTGGTCTATGGTTGTTTCTGAGGGCTATGACACAATATCTAAATCTAAACAAGAGCAAAACCATTTAAGGTCATATGTCTTCTCCTTTATCTGGGAAGGAGTGTTTCATTTTTCTATTTGATAACAAAGCAGATTGGGAAATGACATCCCCTATGTGTAACAACCCTGGTTAAATAGTTGCATAGGGTTTATTAAGTATAATTAATTAGATAATCTGACTTTCTTAATATGTTTTAGTTAAGAAATGATTATTTCTTAATAATATTAATTAATTAATTAATTATTAATTAATTGTTCATATCTATTGATGATTAATTAATTAATTAATTGACACATTAAAGATTTGAGTAATAAATTAGAGGGGCTTAATAACTTTAAATTATTAATAATAAGACTTTACGTATGAAAGGGGGGAAAGAAGCATTAAATGGAGGATAGGGAGTCGGTGGATGGGGGAAGATATGAGGGGGAAGAATCCTACGGGAGAGTATTATGAAAATTTGGGGACGAAGAAATATTTTAGAGGAGAATATTGTATTTCTAGTTTGCATAATTTTCTGGTGTTGGGAGTTTGGTTTTGGGGTTTTGGTGAACCATCGCAGGGGGCACTGGGTTGCTGGGGGTTTTGGGCATGGTGGCCAGGATTCCTTATGGTATCCTAGAGCTAGGGAGCCAGACAGACTACTACTAGCTAGCTGGGTGGTTAGTCAGTTTGGGCAGGGTTTGGTCAAAGTAGCAGGTTGGGCAATGAATTTGGCATCAGGAATAGGTGTTTTATTTATGAATTTGTTGAGTTATGAGATGATTATGTAATTTATTTTCATGATGTGGATAAATTAATTTCTGCTAAATATTACATGCTTATATGATGATCAATGAATTATTTCCACACTGAAAGAAATTCTATGTTTAATTGTATGAAATTTTACCAGGCTTAAGTAATTTACGGTTCTTACACTATGTGGTTCCTGTGTGGGTTCGTCTTCCATTTATTCCTCTACATTGTTGGAATGATGAAACCCTGAAAATTATTGAGAATGTGTTGGGAAGGTATTTAAATCATTTTGAACCACGAGAAGTGTTACAAGAATGTGAACATATTTGAGTAGAGATAGAACTGGAAAATGGGCTACCAGAAGCCATCTAATTAACTCTTCACAATTGGTCATACATTCTAAAGGTGTATTATGAGAAATTTCCATTTAAATGCAAGGCCTGTAATGAATATGGTCACTTTACAAATCATTGTCCACAAAACAAAATGGATCAACCATAGGAAATGACCACTGAGAAATGAAAACAACCCAAGAGGAAGAAATTTGTTGGGAAATAGGTGATCCAACAACAACAACAAATTCCAGGAGGGCATACATCTCCTCCATCCCATTGTAACCCTATATATTTAGATGGAGGGGATTTTTGGGGTGAGTCGAGCATAAACAATTATTCGACATTGGAAAATTTGGAGGAGAACACTGGAGAATAAAGAGAAAGGGGTTAAGAAAATGCAGAAGGAGGTAATATGGTGACAAAAGAAATAAAGGATATAGGGATCCCCTTGGATTCTTCCCACCCAAAACATGAAGATCTGACTCCAAGTAAAATCCTTTTGTGCCCTATTGCAGGGATTCCAAAATTTTTTAAAGAAGGAAATCAGGAGGAAACAAAAGATGAATATGAAGAAGAAGTCACTCAAAAAAAAAAAGCCTAGGAAAGTGGGGAGGAAATATAAACATACTAGAATGGAAAATGAAGCAGATCGGGACAAGGAGTTAGGTATACAAAGCACCTTAGAAGGAATCCCAAAGAAGGATGAGAAATGGAGGAAATCCCATGCCTAGTCAGTAAAAGGTTCATCCCAATCCATGACTCAAGCCTCTAAAGATGGGGATCCAAATCAGTAGGTAAATAATGAAGTTAGTCTCCTGGAATAATAAAGGATTAGTTAGTAAGGACAAGAAATAAGAAATGGGAAAGTTGCTTCAGAAAGAAAAAAATCATATACTTTTGATCCAGTAGAATAAATTGAAGGAGTTTGAAGCTCTATAGGAAATGCAACAAATTTGGAAGAAAAGAAAAGGTGAAGCAATATGCACGAGGGGGTATTCTCGAAGAATTTTCACTCTATGGAACCCTAACACCTATCAGTTGGAGGGAAGTTACAAATAAACCCACTATATTGTCGTCAATATGGTACATCTTATCTCATGTATGTCTTATCATATCATTAATGTATATAAGCCAAATAACTATTGGGAAAAAATATAATGTTGGGACTCTCTTTTGGGTTTGGTGCATTTTTGGTATACTCAAAATTGTATCATTATCGAAGATTTTAACACTATAGTCCATTTGAAATAAAAAAGAGGGGCTCCATTTTTCAGGATCTGACAAGGTAGAAGATAAAGGATCTGATGGTTTCCCTGGATTTGATGGATGCTCCTCCATCCAAAGGACAATATACTTTGCATACTATAAGAGAAGGGCCAGGGCACATCACATACAAGTTGAATCATTTCTTATCAACAACTCATTTCTTTCTCTTCCAAAATATTTCTCCTCTTCTATTATCCCTTGGGTGAGCTCAGATCATCATCCCATTTCTTTATGTTTTGTAAAAGAAGAAAAATTGGGTCCTATTATGTTTATATTTAATCCACTATGGATGGAAAATTGATATTTTTTCTCCCTTATTTTATGCACTTGGATTCAATGGGTCTCTGGTTCACTTGTGCATATCTGGGAGAAAAAAATCAAATTAACCAAAGATGCTTTAAAGCACTAGATTAAAGAGTCAATATGCCCCTTGAATACTATAGTTTTGCAGAATCAACAGAGACTAGAAGGAATACAAAACAAAATTGATCATACATAAGTGTCTCCAAAACTCTTAAAGAAAGAACACGATGCTTATCAAAATAATATAAAGTCCCTAAAAGAGGAAGAGGCCATTTGGAGACTGAATTCTATGTTTATGTAGCTTCAAGATGGGGATAGAAATACTTCCTTATTTCATAAACAGGCCAAATCTAGGCAACAAAGAAACATGGTGGAGGAGATAAAGAAATATATTGCTGAAGTGGTTACCTCTTCTGAGGAAATTAAAAGAATGACTTCATCTCATTATCACATGCTATATTTAGAAAAGGGTGATATGGATGAACATATACGTGATCAATTATTATCCCATATTCCATTGAATATTACAAAGGAAGATAATCTAGCATTCGATACGTAAATTTATGAAGAGGAGATAGTAGTATCCATGAATCAATTCAATCCCAATAAGGCGTTGGGCCCTGATGGATTTACTATAAAATTCTACAAAATCTGTTGGTCTATTATCAAATATGATCTCATCCAAATGCTCCAATATGTGCACAAATCGTCCAGGATGGGGGAGCCACAAAATCCTCATTTTTAGCCTTAATACCAAAGGTAAAACATGTCTCTATTTTTGAATGGCTACATCCAATTTATGTCTATAACGTATCCTATAAAATCATGGAAAATTTGATATAAAACATGCTATTAACCTTTTTTAATTTCTTTTATCCTCTCAAATCAAGGAGGGTTTGTGGAAAATAGAAAAATATGGGATAACATCATTTTGGTTCAAGAGGCAGTTCACTGCAACAAAAGTCATGGGGAAAAAGGGATGGTTATAAAAATGGACATGGAAAATGAATTTGAAAGAGTCAAGTAGAGTTTTCTTAAGGCATTTTTGAAGAAATTTGGATTTAATAAGACTTTTATATCCTAGATTGGAGATTGTATCAATTCCCCTTGGATTTCTCCTTTGGTTAATGGTAGGCTTGCTTCTTTTATAAAGCCTCTAGGGGGATGAGACATGGGTGACGATTATTTCCCTTATTTTATGTTCTCATGGCTGAGTCATTTAACAAAATATTTGAATGGGCACAATGATCAAAATATATTATTGGGTTGTGCATAGGGAGTAAAGATAATTAATCATTCACATATGGATGATGACACTTTGTTGATGGGAGGAGCCTGTAGAATTATTGTTGGATGATTTAAACTGGTATTGGATCAGTTTACTAAATTATTTGGAGGGCTCATAAATAAAAACAAGAGTCAAAGATACATCTAGAATATAAAAGCTCCCACTTTAATGGGAATTTATCATATCCTTCAATTCCCAATATCTGATGATTGGGAGAATTTTAAATATTTGGGCATGCCAATTTTCTTGAAAACAATTCCCAATGAATCATGGCATATTATTTTATAGATAGTTAAAGGAAAGTTTGAAATATGGGATGTTTATCGGTTGAATCAAATAGGCATACTACTTCTCATCAAATCAATGTTGTCCTCTTTTCCTATATATCAATTTTCATTTATTTTGGCCCCTATGGGAATAAAAAAATATTTGTCTCAATACCTTCGAAAATTCTTATGTCAAGGAGGAAAATCAAATACTAACTGATTTGATCTGACAGATTGGAACCTAGTCAGGTCTCCCAAATAATATGGAGGGCTTGGGGTCAGAGATCCTATGTTGAAAAATATCTCCCTTGGCACAAAATTGATTTGAAGAATGGTAACGGGGAAAAACGAATGGTGGAAAAAATCCTTGATGAAAAAATGTTTCTAAGGGAATAGGAGAATATGATTAGATGATCCACTTAGAAAGAAGGCGAGATCGATTATTTGGAATCTTATATGGGCCTCTTCTCTCCTCTTGCAACCCTCCCCCTCTTGGGTACCAGGAAATGGGAATCTAATTGACATCTAAAATGATGGGATTCTTGGATTTTTCCCTAGGATCCCTCTTTTGAAGCTCTAAGGTGATGGATGTACACTCAACACAAGAGAACGCTATTTGAAATCTCAGTATGGGGTTCAAATGGGGATTGCAAAGGCTCAAATATGAGAAATATAGCCCCCCACCTTGGTCTCTATGCTTATAATTTTATCCTTTCTCTTAAAGGGTCTGCCCTGGTCCAATTACATTCTCAGGACTGCAGAGGATGGGGTGGCATTGGTTACTTAGTTAAGGAAGGATATAGGGCTTTAATGTTGCAGAACTCTATTCCAGAAAAATATACTATATGGAAGAATGTATGGAATAATGATGGGATGACAAAAATAAATATATTTTGTTGGACTCTCTCTCAAGGAAAACTTATTACATGGGAGAATTTTTCCAAAATAGGATTTTAGCGGCCTTTTCAGTGTGCCCTATGTGAGAAAAACTTGGAGACATCTCAACATTTATTTATGGAGTGTTCTTTTTCAAACCAAGTTCAACACCTAGTTTATGAGGAGCTAATTCATCTAATAACTTGGCCCTCCAATACCAAAACTTTGTTGGGAAAATGCGGGAATCACTATCGAGGATCCTTTCATGTTAAGGTATTATTCCATAGGGTGTGGAAGGCCTCTCCAAAATATGTTTGTTGGAATATTTATCTTTCCATAAATAGAGTTATCTTCAAGAATCAACATACCTTACCAACAAATATAGCATCACACTCTCTGGGGTTAATGATGAATTATTTTAATACAAAAATAATTTTCATGGAAGAGAAACAGACCTTGGATCAAGATGAAGAATCTTGATTGTCTCAACTTAATATCACTCTCATAAGATGGGACAAGGTTCAAAACAACTAAATATGGAAACTTCATCCCCCCTCTTTGGAATTTCAATTATGGTTGTCTTCCCAAACTAGCTATACTCTCTGTTTTGGTGGAGCATCAAAGGGAAATCCAGGGGAGGCAGGTGTGGGAGGGGTTGTTTATGACCCTAGAGAAAATCATGAAATGGACTACTATTGGAATATTGGTGTAATGTCCCCAAGGCCGAGCCCTGTTGTAAATCATGTCTATGAAGTATAAATCTTGTTTATGAACTGTAATTCAAGTTTATAAGGCTGGTGAGAAAAGTTATATAAGCTAGTGGGCTTATGTGTTATTAGGCCAGGGATCCTAAGTGTTTAAGGCCAGGAGCCTGATTTTTGTACATGTAATTATGCACAGTATTAATAGAAAACATCTCTACCTGTGGACTAACCACGATGAATGAGTGATGGAGTACTAAGTTTCCACAAAACCTGGGTAAGGGATTGGGGGCTGGAAGGTTGGAAAGAGAGGCTAAGTGTGGAGCCTAGGCACTAAGCCTAGGGGCTTAAGTCCCTAGGAATAATATTTTAATATTATCCCAAAATCCATGTGAAATCTATGTTTTGTCCTAAGTTCCTGGGGAGGGATGCATGCAACTTCATGGGCGACACGTGTCAACCCAGGTGCATGCGATTTAACCCAGAAAATGATCCATGTTGGGGGTTCTCTTTCCATTCCTTCGACTATTGCATAGGAGTTGGGTGGGCATTCCTCTAACCATCACTTGAATCCGGAGTTGGACCTTCCAATTCCTCCATCCTCCATATGTACGCATCTAGCCTCTATGATTGAAACTATGTACACCTTACGCATCTCTGAAACTAGAGAGAGTCGTGCTATGATTTAGCGTTGATCATTTCCATTTCGAGTGTCCATACCCATTTTCCCAATTGACTGTTGTGGCCACGCAGTGCTGGACTGTGTGTGGCTTGTTGGCCAGTGTGAGGGAGGTGATTTTTGTTGAAGAGGCAGGCTACCCAGTCTATGAGTGAATCTCTCCAGGTGAGAGATTGCGCGGAGGAAGTGAGAATTCCTGGAAGGAGTCCTGTAACTACCACAGAGCTCGGAGACTTCTGGTTTGGTCTGTTGTTGAAGCCCAAGGGAAGGGAGGATAGAAACCGATGGATTGTCTTGGTGACAATGAAGGTGTATACTCCTGGGGTGGGACAGACATGTGGGGAATGAGAGTCTGTGTGTAGTGGGCATAAGTGGCTCTTAGGAGAGAATCCTTCTCCTGTGACTGTGTGTCTTCCTGTATTCCCTGCCTATCCTAGGAATCCCTATCCAATGGAGCTTCGTCCCAGCTCGGGGGTGACCTACTACTGAGAGTGATGAGCAGTTCAGTCTAAGGCTGGGAGGTTCATGGGAGGTCTACACGTAGTTGGTGAGTTACATATAGTCTAAAATATAAGTATATACATGCGTATAATTTCAATTAAATATGCATGTCTATGATTCTAGCAATGTTTACATGTATTCTATTGTATTTGTGAATTATTGTTAATACCGTGGATTATGTATGCTAACGGTATTAACGTTCTTACGTTGTGTTTAACTGTAATTAAGGAATTGTATTTCATAAGAATGCATAATATGTTACAGTAGTGTTTTTGCACATAGTAATGTTGGCCTGACCATGGGGTTGATGGTCGGGCACATTACAGTATGGTATCAGAGCCAAGTTTTAATGTTGAGCCTAGATGGGCCGGATAAGTGGTCTTTGGACCAAGGTTTTGAGAAGAAATTGTGTCTGGAGGACTAATTTCAGACCTCAGAATGTTTCTGAGTGTCAACAGACTACTTGAATGTGTTACAAAGCTCATGAGGTGTAGTGGTATTATAAAACTACAGTCGGTGTGGCATATGGACACGAGGAGAGAGAGAACTCCACTCCAAAAGTTTTGGAGCCATAAAATCTGTTTGGGAGGAAAGGAGAACCCTCACAACCATCAAATCTGGAGAATGTGCACAAGGTTTAAAACCCTTTGGAGTTGCACAGGAGTGTGGAAATCGTGATATGTGAAATCCCGAATTCGTTAGGACCGTCCATCAGAAAGGATGCGTGGAGAGAGATCAACCTTTCACTGACTCGTGACTTGAAATGGTCTAAGGGTGAGTTCATGAGAATTCACGAAATGCAAATTCACGATTGGATCACAGCCATCGATCTAAGAGATATCTGGACCGTTAATTTTCTAGGAAGAAATCGACATTTCGGGAATAGGGAGGATGAAAGTGGAAAATATTTCGACCTCGTGACACACGAAATCTCGATACGCAAAGTGTCGATGAGATCTGAGTCGTAAGATCGTGGGGAATTAGGACCGTTGGATCAAATAGATGAAAGTTCAGAAGGAGGGTACCAAGTCAGTGGCCATAAGTCCTTGAGAAGTAGAGTTGGACGGTCAGAATCCTCTGTGGAGAACTCGCGAAATCATGAGGACTGTAAGATAGCCATAATTTGCAAGGTGGTTAGTGGATGGAGAAACTTGCCACCCTAGGATCCAGAATAAACGTGGGTCCTTGATTGTGGTTGGTTTGATCTGTTGGATCATTTCGTGAATTCAAGGATCGTGAACTTGGAATGCAGGCCAAATTCTTAGTCACTCCAAGTCCCGAATAGCGAAAGAAATTAACAAGGGTAGAATCGGATGGTGAAGCGCTTCCAAGAAGAAGTGCCAAAATCCCATGAGCTGTTGGATCCAACCAACTAGCGAGGAAGTTAGGGCTAAAGATATTTGACAAGTGTAATCTTAGGAGATATATGGACCATTAGATCAGGGGAGGCTCATAGTCATTGATCTCATACATGACTTCCCATATCGTAATTCGGGGATTGAAGTGACAAGAGATTTGGAGTCACTGCATGGTGAACTTCTGGTTCATGAAACTCTAAAAAGATCTGGACCGTTGGATCCAAATCATTGAGGATCGTTGGATCTCGTGCAAGAACACGTGTATCAAATTTCGGGGAATGGAGTGACCAATGGTTTGGGTCGCTGCATTTCAAACTCCCGATTACCAAAACCCTGAAACCCGAAGTCCCGAAGTCCCGAAATCTTTGAAGACGGAAGAACCATAGTGGATTTTTAATCGTTGGATGTTGGGTAAACGTGGACTGTTGATCCACCCGATTTACATGAATTTGGTAAATCGAAACTCTGGGAGATATATGTGTGTACCTTAAACTCTTTGAAGGTCGAAAGCCTGAGTAGAAACTAGTAGTCTATCATTTGGTCATGACCTTTGGTTACGAGGGTAGGGGCTAAGAAAGAGGGAGATATCACCCGAAAATTATAGAGCCGAGTAGAACTCGGAAAATTTGTGAAGTCGAAGCATTTTCTTAAATCAAAATGGTTATGAATGTGTGGAATTTGGTAAGAATGACGACCTGACAAATCCTTGTTGTCTGCACATGTGTTTGCAGAAGATTAGCAAGTGCCATAAATGAATAGGTTTGTCGTTAAGAGCAGAGAATGAAAGAGGTGAGGATTGCCTCCAATTCAGAGAACGAAAGAGAAGGAAGGAATGCCAAATTGGGAGTCGAAGGATCAAACTCTAATGGGCAAGGAAAAGAGATGGATAAGGAAGGACATATGATGAAAATCATTAAAAGATTATAGAAAGATGCCCAGGCTTGTCAAGCTGATAGTCGAATGCTCATGAATGTCAGGAATAAGCAGGGTGAATTCAACTTAAGGATGTTCAAGAGTCTGGAAAGAATAGAAAATAAATTGGAAAAGGAGAGTGACTCAAGCAAGACAGAGAGTCGCAAGACCCCTGAGAGGAAAAGAAGATCAAGGAGTGTCAGCAGACATCATCGTCGCTCCCCAAAGAATTTCAGTAGGGAAGCACATGGTAGTTCAATCCCATCTCCTACCAGAAAGAACAGGAGATCAAGGATGGATGAATTGAAAGGGGAAATGAACAAGATCAAGCCTCCAACGTTCGATGGAGAACATAAGAAGGAGGAATATGTTGAAACTTGGTTTCTTGGTATGAGGAAATACATTCAACTGCAAAATTATTCCTCTCATGCAAAGGGTAGGATTTCCATGTATCAATTGAAGGGAAAGGCATCCATGTGGTGGGATAAACTTGTGCAGGTGAAACACATCAGGGAAAGGGACATCACATGGAAAGAATTCAAGAGGTATTTCAAGAGGAAATACTTAGCTAAAAGATATTATGAAAGAAAGATGAAAGAGTTCTTTGAACTCAAGCTATACAACCAAACCATTGATGAGTATGAATGGAAGTTTTTTGAATTATTGAAGTATGTTCCATTCATCAAAGATGAGTCTGTCAAGATTCAGAGGTACCTGAGTGGATTACCGACTCCTATTGGGGATAAGATTCAGTATGATGACCCAAAGACTATGTAAGAAATGATAAGAAGAGAGAATTTCTTATTTGAACAACAAAGAGAAAATCCTACCTTTCGGAAGGCTTGGGATGACCAGAAAAAGTTCAAGAAAGAATAGAGTCAGAAGGGAAATAAACCACCCTTTTTTAGAAATAGTCCTCAAGGACATCCATATCTTAGAGAGCCCACGAAGGTTGAAGTGGGTGGGCAAATTTCAAGGTGGCCACCTATGGAATGTTGGGGTTGTAAAGAAAACTATAGGTACAGGGATTGGCCCCACATAAATGATAAAGTAAGAGTTCTCCACAATGTTCAACAGGCTGAAATAATGGAGGACATGGGCAGTAGAATTCCAAGGATCTATGCAGCGATAGACAACAAGAAAGTTGATTATCAGTCGCACATGATTGAAGTAGAAGGTATGATAAAAAACCAACCATTTACTATTTTAGTTGATTCAGGGGCCAACCATAGTTATATAGACCCTAGAGTGGTAGAAAGTTTGCGTTTGATAAGAAGAAAACATGAAAAGTCTTGGTTAGTGAAACTAGCTACAGGAACCAAGAGGAAAGTCACAGAGTTGGTCAAGTCTTGTCCTATAAACATGAATGGACTGAGCACGAAGGCCAATTTGAACATTCTATCGTTAGGCTCTTATGACTATCTAATTGGGATGGACTATTTGGACCAACACCATGTCATCTTAGACTGTCGGAACAAGGAATTCACTTTCTTAGATGAAGAATGGAATCATAGAGCCATCCAAGCAATTCCTAGATTTGTTACTGTTAGAGAAATCTCAGCAATGCAGCTGAAGAAGTACTACAGAAAAGGATGTCAATTATTTGCAGCCCATGTGGGGGAAACACCTAAGGATAAGGTGTCAAGTATTTAAGATCATGAGGTACTTAAAGAGTTTGAAGATGTATTCCAGGAAGTACCTGGACTACCTCTGAAAAGGGATATCGATTTCTCTTTGAACTTGATGCCTAGAGCAACTCCAGTGTCAAAGGCTCCATATGAGATGAGTGTGCCAGAACTGAAAGAGTTGCAGCTACAGCTTGAATAACTTCTGAAGAAGGGGTATATACGCCCAAGCGTGATGTCTTGGGGTGCTCCGGTCCTGTTCGTAAATAAGAAGGATGGAACACTAAAATTGTGCATTGATTTCAGGCAATTGAACAAAGTAACAGTGAAGAACAAGCATCCTCTGTCGAGGATTGATGATCTCTTCGATCAGTTGAAGGATGCAAAGATCTTTTCGAAAATAGATCTAATATTGGGATATCACCAAGTAAGAATAAAATATGAAGACACCAACAAGACCGTCTTTAGAACGAGGTATTAGGAGTTCACAGTGGTGCCATTTGGACTATAAAATGCACCCGTTGTTTTTATGAGCTTCATGAATGGAGTATTCAAGGACTATCTAGAGAAGTTTGTCATCATCTTCCTGGATGACATTATGGTTTATTCCAAGACTAAAGAAGAACACGAACAACATCTAAGGATGGTGTTGTAGGTTCTAATAGAGCACCAAATGTATGCCAGGCTGAGCAAGTGCTTGTTTTATTAGGAGCGGATCCATTACTTGGAACATATTATCTCGAAGGATGGGATAGTGGTAGACCCTGAGAAGATTGAATCGATTAGAGAATGTTCAGTTCCAAGGAATGTAATGGAAGTTAGATCCTTCATGGGATTGGCTGGTTATTACAGAAGGTTCAGCGCAGGATTTTCCAAGATATCTCACCCTATCACTTCCTTGCAAAAAAAGGGGAAGCAGTTTCACTGGATAGAGGGATGTGAGGAAAGTTTCCAACGATTGAAGTAGATTCTAACCAATGCTCCAATCCTGAGGATTACAGATCCAAATGAATATTTCATAGTATGCACTAATACATGCAAAGAAGGACTGGGAGGGTTCCTCAGTCATAATGGATTGGTAATATGTTATGAGTCCAGGAAATTAAAAGAGCATGAGAAGAACTATGCAACCCATGACTTGGAGTTGGCAGCCATAGTTCATGCTCTAAAGAAATGGAGGAATTACCTCATGGGAAGGAGGTTTGAACTCAGAACAGACCATAACGGTCTGAAATATTTGTTTGATCAGCCAACCTTAAATGGTAGACAAAGTAGGTGGATGGAATTTCTGTGTGAGTTTGACTTTGAGATCAAGAAAATCAAAGGAAAGGAGAATAAAGTGGTTGATGCACTCAACGGGAGGGTGCATGAATTACATGCTACAACCATTAGCATGTATCAGGATGATATTAAAAGAAGAATTCTAGAGGCTGAAAATGGAAATATGTAGTATAGAGAATTGGTAGTCAAGCTACAACAGGGTAAGATGCCATAGAAGATGGAAATTTATAAATTGGAAACAGATGGAATACTGTTGTACAAGAACATATTTTTTGTACCCAATGTCCAGTGCTTGAAACAGATGAATTTGCAGGAGATGCATAATGTGCCTTATGCAGGACACCCTAGATATCATAAAATAGTAGCATCGGTCAAGAGCCATTACTTTTGACCAGGTATGAATAGAGAGATCACTAAATACATCGCTAGATGTATGGAGTGCAAAAAAGTTAAAGTTGAGCATAGGCACCCAACAGGGTTGTTGCAACCTTTACTCATTCTTGAGTGGAAGTGGGAAGTAGTAATGATAGATTTTATTACAGGATTTCCCTGAAAAGGCAAGCTGCATGATTCGATCATGGTGCTGGTGGACAAGATTACAAAATATGCCCATTTTATTCCACTACAAACTATTCACAAGGAAACATATGTTGTTGATATTTTCATAAAGGAAGTGGCACAATTGAACAAAATTCCTAAAATGATTATGTCCGACAGAGAACTTAAATTCACCTTGAATTTCTGAAAAGGATTGTTCAAAGGATTCAGAATGAAACTGAACTTTAGTACAACTTATCATCCTAAGTCTGATGGATAGATAGAGAGGGTGAACAGAGGAATAGAAGACATATTGAGAATGTATCTGATGGACAAACCATCAAGATGGGAAGACTACCTACACTTGGTAGAGTTCACCCACAACAATGGGTATCATGCATCATTGAGGATGAGCCCATTTGAAGAACTTTATGGAATAAAGTGAAATACTCCAGTGAGCTGGGATAATCCAACTGATAGAACAGTAGTTGGGCCAGAGTTTCTCAAGGAGATGGAGGATCAAATGATAAAAATTAAGCAGAATTTGAATGTTGCCTAGGACAGGCAGAAATGTTATGTTGATAAGAGCAAAACCCACAGAGAGTTCAAAGTGGGTGATCATGTTTTCCTGAAAGTGAAAGCTAACAGGAGTTCCATGAAACTGGGAAGTTGCACCAAGTTGGCAGCCAAATTTTGTGGGGCATTTGAAATCCTGGAAAGGATTGGGCCAGTTGCATATATGATTGCATTACCTGCATCCATGACTATACATGATGTGTTTCATGTTTCATTTCTTAAAAATCATATGCCTGATGCTAATCATGTAATTGATTGGAATGTGATCCAGGTGGAGTAAGAAGTTGTCCTGCAAGTGCATCCCGTGCACATATTGGATAGGAAAAACAAACATCTCTGGAATCGAGCCATAGGGATTGTAAAGGTCCAGTGGACCTAGTACAGTCCTGAGGATGTGAAATGAGAGCATGAATATGTTATGAGGGAAGAGTACCCACATCTTTTTGAAAATTTTGAAAATCTTGCAGATGCAGTGTAAAGTTGCACTGAGGATAGTGCAAAAATAAGGGGAGGGGATTATAATGTCCCAAAGGCCGAGCCCTATTGTAAATCATGTCTAAGAAGTATAAATCTTGTTTATGAACTGTAATTCAAGTTTATAAGGTTGGTGAGAGAAGTTATATAAGCTAGTGGGTTTATGTGTTATTAGGGCACGGAGCCTAAGTGTTGAAGGCCAGGAGCCTGATTTTTGTACATGTAATTATGCACAGTATTAATACAAAACATCTTGGCATTTGGACCCACCACAACGAATGGGTGATCGGGGACTAAGCTTCCACAAAACCTGGGTAAGGGATTGGGGGATGGAAGGTTGGAAAGAGAGGCTAAGTGTGGAGTCTAGGGGCTTGAGTCCTTGGGAATAATATTTTAATATTGTCCCAAAAGCCATGTGAAATCTATGTTTTGACCTAAGTTCCTGGGGAGGGAGGGATGTAGCTTCATGGGTGACATGTGTCGACCCAAGCGCATGTGATTTAACCCAGGAAATGAGTTGTGTTGGGGGTTCTCTTTCCATTCTGTCGACTGTTGCGTAAGAGTTGGGTGGGAATTCCTCCAACCATCACCTGAATCCAGGGTTCGACCTTCCAATTCCTCCATCCTCCATTTGTACACGTTTGGCCTCTATGATTGAACCTCTGTACACCTTACATATCTCTGAAACTAGAGAGAGTTGCGCTATGCTTTAGCGCTGATAGTTTCTATTTCGAGTGTCCATACCCGTTTTCCCAATTGATTGTTGTGGCTACGTACTGCTGGACTAAGTGTGGCTTGCTAGCCAATGTGAGGGAGGTGATTGTTGTTGAAGAGGAAGGTTACCCAATCTGTGAGCGGCTCTCTCCAGGTGAGAGAGTTCGCGAAGGAAGTGAGAACTCCTGGAAGGAGTCTTAAAACTGCCACAGATCTTGGAGACTTCTAGTTTGGTCTGTTGTTGAAGCACAAGGGAAGGGAGGTTAACAGCCAATGGACTGTCTTGGTGACAGTGAAGGTGTATACTCCTGTGGTGAGACAAACATGTGGGGAATGAGAGTCTGTGGGCAGTGGGCATAAGTGGCTCTTGGGAGAGAATCCTTCTCCTGTGACTGTGTGTCTTCCTATATTTCCTGCCTAGCCTAGGAATCCCCATCCGGTGGAGCTTAGTCCTAGCTTGGGGGTGATTTACTGCTGAGAGTGATGAGTAGCGCCATCTAAGGCTGGGAGGTTTTTGGGAGGTGTACATGCAGTTGGTGAATTACATCCAGTCTAAAATATATGTATATACATGCATATAATTTCAATTAAATATGCATGTCTGTGATTCTAGCAATGTTTACATGTATTCCGTTGTATTCATGAATTATTGTTAATTCCATGGATTATGTATGCTAATGGTATTAATGTGCTTACGTTGTGTTTAACTATAATTAAGCAATTGTATTTCATAAGAATTCATAATATGTTACAGTAGTTTTTTTCCGCGTAGTAATGTTGGCCTGACCATGGGGTTTATTAGGAACATTACAATTGGTATCACCTGTAACGGAAAAGATGAATCATATGTAGTTTATCAAGGATTGAAGTTGGGCAAAAAGAGGAAAATAATTGACTTGAACATTATTGGTGATTCTAGAAACCCAATTCGATACTTGGTTTAAGGTTCCTCCCCGAAAGACATCAGATTGAAATATTTGATTGAGCATATAAGGTCCAATCCTTGCTTTGTCTCAAGTCTCAATTATTTCATATCTATCATCATCATAACTCTGAAGAAGATGCAATGGAAAATCCCCTGGTCTTATGGGGGTTGAAGGAGTAGAGAGTATAGTTAACCCTCCATAGCCATGAAGTTGAATATGAGTAGGTTCCACCATGCACACATGGATTTCCCCTTTCCTCCAAGTGTTATTTGTTGATATTATGGTAGATGTGGGAGGTATTAACCTCCACTTGTATCCCTTGACGAGACTAGAACATTCCAAGAAGAAAGAAGAAACCCTAAAGCATTGGACATAACCCTTGAAGACAAGTCGGCTAAAGGAAATATTGAATATTAAGTTTTTATCCTCTAGAATGAGAAGTCAAGCCATACAATTAAGGAGGAGTAGTATAAATACAGGACGTTAGAGATCATTTGGAGGATACAACTCATAGCAGTAGAAATTCAGTAGTGCACACTGCATAAATTTAGTGAGTAAGTCTAGAGGGTAGTTGCAGCTGCAGTTACTGCAAACCTGCAACTTCGATCTTTTTGGTTTGGAATTTTTTATAAGTCTTGGTTATCTTTTCTTGGTTCATTAGCCTTGGTTGGCTATTGATTTTCTACTAGAATTCTTCTCTGTCAAGGTTACGGTGCTCGGGGGTGGCATTTGTGCCTATGGTTCGGTGACAATATTGTTATATTGTCTATGGTTAAAGGAGCACACCTATTATTTCTAACAAGTTATGGGCCCAGACTATCTTTGAACAATTTAAACTGTTGGAAGATAGATTTGGAGGATTTTCTTAGTTATAGTTGCAGATGCAGTCAAAGTTTTTGCTGCAACAATGAAACCCTAACCCTCTTGCTGAGGCACCTTAAGTGAATATATTGACCTAATTTCTGGATATACTAGTGCACCATAACCTAGCACACCTCCTAGTACTCTCAACAAGCTCATACGTCAATTTTTAGTTTTTGGTCAAAGTCAAAGGTTGAGCAAGTCAAAGCAATCATGACTTACTCTATGAAGTCAGAAAACAAGTTAGAAGTGGATTCTAACTTAAGAGGATGGAAGACAAGGATTGACCTCATCCTTTCTAAGAAAAACATGTTAGATATCATGAAAAGAAAGATCATGGAACCACTGTTTGAAGAAGGAAAAGAGAAGGAACCTTAGAACATTGCAGTTATGGAGAAATTCAAGGACAATGATACCAATGCCATGAGTTTCATAGTGGACTATGTAAAAGACCACTTGATACCCTACATCTCTCATCATGATTCATCTAAGAAGATGTATGATTCCCTAACTAATCTCTTCTCAGTGAGAAACATTGGACAAGTATTGAGTCTGAAGAATCAACTTTGTGACATGAAAATGAATAATGATGAAAGAATAACATCATACCTTGTGAGAATATCTCGGTTAAGATATCAACTACAAGCTATTGAAGAAATAGTTTCAAGAAACTAGTAAATATAGTACTCAATAGCCTTCCCAATACATTGGATGCATTTTTTGCAAGCATGAACACAAGAAAGTATTATCTAACATTTGAAGAACTTTGTACTTGTTGTGCACAAAAAGAATCAAGGATTAGCACAAAAGAGAAATCCAAAAATAAATATGATGATCAAGCCTTCACAGTAAAATTCAAGAATTTCAAGAATAAGAGGAAGTTTGTCTTAAGGAAGGAAAAAAGAGGAAACATCAGTTATCGAAGAAACAAAATCCTCAAAGAAGGCCAAGCAGAATAGAAAAATATTCTTCTTCTAACCCAAGGTAAACATTATTCAAAGTTCTTGTACATATTTACATAGTTTTTGTACATATCATGTATATCTATTTCTTAGAAGATAAGATGTTCAAGTGAAACAACACCTATGGAAGAAAAACAATATGAGGATTTCTATCATGATCACTATAAGTCAATAAATACACATGAAAATATGAAGTACGTTGGCAATAGTGGATAACAATTCCTGTGGAAGCTATTATATAAGTAACAACTACCAGATAAGATGAAATCATAATCAAACTTGAAGAAAACCAGATGGAGTCAAAATAAAAATAAGTCAACAATCAAGAGGAAATTAGAAAAAGACTTGTGACACCTTACAAAAGGAAATAAGGATGCAGATGGATGCATGGACTATCTTATATGGATGGAGCTGATTACAAAATTCCAAAAGAAGAGCATGAATTCATACATGACACAATGTTTAGGAGGGAGGTAATCCTAAATATCATCCATTGAGGATTTTGAAATATCTATCCATGTTCCCATTGAAAGTAGCAGCGATGATAAGCAACACGTGCTTAGTCTAACTCTAGAAGAAGTCTTGTTTCGAAAAGAAGCCTTAAATTATACTTGGTTGTCTATCTACATCCATGATTCTATGATGAAAGGAAGAAGTTGGAATCTTCAGGGAATATAGAAGAACCCATGGACCCAAGATCTAAAGAGAGACATGAGGAAGAACATGAATATTCTAAGAAAGAAAGAAAAGCAAGAAAAATCAGTTATTATATCAAGAATAACAATAATACCAACTTGGTTTGAACCCACTAAGAAGAAATCAAGCAGAAGAAATGGAAGTTATAATAAAGAACAATGTATGTAAGAAAATGTGAAAAAGACTTATGAATGGAAGCATCGCAATATTCAGAGTTTCTTCTAGAAGGAGGGAGAACACTATGACAACAACTTGTTCCAGTAAATCAGATATACCTCTTGTAGTATCCATGGATTGGAATTTACATGTAAAATATTGTTCTTCCCAATAAGTAAAGTGAGAAAAAATCTTATACCAGAAAGAGACCCATGTATGAAGATACAAGAAGACCTTGTATGGAATCAAACAACTTGATGCAAATTATCTCATATACAACAGAAGCATGGTAAAAACTTTCTATGATAGAGATAGTGTATCAGAATAGTTACTCATAAGTCTCGGAGAATGGATTGTTAATCCATGGAAAAATCTCATGATGATAGAAGAAGTTCTACTTGGATATGTTTCAGTTTGATCCTTTCCACGATGTCATGAGATAGCAGGAAACAAAAGTGTTGAATTCGACCATGATAGATTGTAATGATCATAGCTATATGAAGCCTTCAGAGAAAACTAGTGTTCCATGAGAGACCAAAGTACATTGAGATCACACATTATATTATCCGTGATGAATTACATAAAATGGAAGTGATTCTCCAATATATATCCAAAAATGAGAAGATATCATATATTTTGGTAAAGCCTCTGTCCAAGATGAAAAGTTTGCGTACTCAAGAAACAAGTTGGGGCTTGTGGAGCTGAATTCCTTATCGAAAAAGGAAGATATTTCTCCCAGGTTGGGAGGGATCATTGATATGTTTGGACAGTCATTTTTCAGTTCAAAAAAATGGTCCACGATGAGCATCTCCTTTCCAATTTGAAAAGTGATTTGAGATTTTTGAAAGACAAAAATTTTTCCAGTTTAGAAAATGGTGCATATTAGATAGTCATTTTCGTAATGAAAATGGTTCGTTATATTTCTGATGTAGCATAGACAACGATTCACCTTGTGGCCAGTGTGGGGGAATGGTCTAGGACAATCATTTTTCTTGGCATTCAATCTAAGTACTGGTCAAGTAGAATGGTCTACCTCATTGAGCACTCATTCTTTCGAGTTTCTCAATTGTGAGAAGTTTCGAAGAATGGTCTGTTTTGGAGGTTGGTGTAGGATAGTCATTTCCTCGAGAAATGGTCCAACCAATCATTCCATAGGTCATACTCATTCTCTCTAGGTTTCACTATGATTAGTGCCATAAGAATGGTCCAGTTAGGTGAATGTTCTAGGTTCAACAATCAAGGACACGCATTCCCTAGGGCAGAGTCATTCTCTTCAGGTTGCACTATGATTAGTGTCGAAGGAATGGTCCATTTAGGTGAATGGTCTAGGCTTAGAAATCAGGGACAATTATTCTTCTATGCTTGAAAAGAATAGTCTAGATATCCCATGGATGATGTTCTAATTTATGAGGGAATATGCTCTTCCAGATCTCAGAGATGTGAGTGGAAGAATGGCCCAGATGACTCAGTTTATATCATGATATTGTTTTATGCAGGTTGATATAGATGATATGATTTCTATGGAGATTGTATGTCTCTGGATAGTAGATGCATGCAACCGTGGTGAATGTGTTTCACTGGTTGTGACAATGTGTTACTGATTAAGTAGTCATGTGCTACTTGGTGTGGTTGTGTAGCAGTTGATAGAAGTTGTGTACTACTATGGATAGACACAATTGTGTTCTATTGAATGGCATTGTTTCGATTGCCATGTAGACTATCATTAGTGTTGGAAATGATTATCATCTAGATGGATAGTCAGTGTGTTGGTGGACAGACACTCTCTAGACGGAAAATGGTCGAGAACATTTATTCTTCTAGCACGTATGTCTAGATTAGAATAATAGTGCTTGTATCCCATGGTGTGGATTATAACATCTATTGGAATAGTTATTCTTCTAGGAAATATGTTCGGATTAGAAGAATGGTTCTTATCTGACTTTTTGGAGTGAGTGACTTATCCAACATCATGGCTGATTACTCAAATGGAGTATGGATTTGTTAGATGATAGATTTGATGCTATCATATGATATTGATAGTGATTATGGTGCTCATGATTTTATCATGAGATAGCTTGTGTGGCTATGATGATGCTACCTATTGAATGGTATATTTTTGCTCAAGACCATTACCTTTTAAATACCTCCCTAGCTAGGAGGGAGTGTTGATATTATGGTAGCCACGGGAGGTATTAACCTCCACTTGTAATCCTTGACGAGACTAGAACATTCCAAGAAGCAAGAAGAAACCCTAAAGCATTGGACATAACCCTAGAAGATAAGTCGACTAGAGGAAATATTTAATATTGAGTTTTTTGGACTCCAAAATGAGAAGTCGGCACATACAACTAAAGAGGAGAAGTATAAATACATGACGTTGGGGATAATTTGGAGGACACATCTCGCAACTATAGAAATTTAGTAGTGTGCACTGCAAAAATTTAATGCATAAGTCTAGAGGGTAGTTGTAGTTGCAGTTACTTTACTGCAAAACTGTAATTTTGTTCTTTCTAGGTTGGAATTTTTTATCAGTAGATTGGTTATCTTTTCTTCGTGCAATACTTGGTTGGCTATTGATTTTCTACCGAAATTATTCTCTATCAAGGTTAAAGTGCTCAGGGGTGGCATTTTTTCCTATGGTTGGGTGACAATATTGCTATATTGTCTATGGTTAAACAAGGACACATATTATTTCTAACATTAGTATCATGCATGAGTTATTATGTGGGAGATCAATGCTGGTTTGGGGGTGGTATCACAATATTTTGAAGATGGTACGCTCCTTGCCTATATAAATTCCCAATTCCCTGGATCGGGCTCTGGAGAAGGGCATTGTAATCATGAGAGTTTTTGGATTAGAATGAGGCATATAGTTTCGCTGGACAATTTGGTAAGCGATGTCATCGATATCCTGATTTTGCATGGCCACTTTATGGATTGTTATATTTTTATGGATTTGTAGGTACGAAGAGTCTCTATTGCTCACTCCAGAATTGATTATCTTTCTATTAAAGGAGAAGGCGATGCCAGGATGGGTATTATGTTCCTTGAAATTTGGGAGGTCCGATTGAAGGTCTGTATGGTGTGCATTGTTTTTGGCTGGGTCCTGTTGAGTAGTCCTTTCCTGGTAATTCCCTTGGTGCACTCTATTCTCTTATGGAATGATTGTGCTCTATGTGGTATTGTTCTCATTAATTCGAGTAAATATGTACATGAATATAATGGGTCTCTTTGGAAAGATTCCCCACAAAGGCATCCTGTAGTTTCACTCCTAGGTGCTTTGCGTGTCATTTGCTAACGAATTTGGGGATTTGGAACACTATGGCTTCAAAGAACAATGATCGGTGGGATGTGGAGGACGTGGATGCAACTTAGTACAAGGAGAGGCAACGACTGGTCATCTGAGTAAATTCATGTAGTTCAACTCTCACATTTTCATTAGACACTTTGGTCCAACATCGGTCTATGATCGGCCAACTATAGGATGAACTATATACTTTGAGAAGTCAACAAGAATCTCTAAAGCATCAGTTGGTGCAACGGGTTGTGGAATGTGATACTTCATTTCTTGGTGAGATGGTAGAAGGCAGAGAAATTACTGTGATGATGCATATTCTAGATCTGAATTCCCTAACGGAGCTTGCTGTGGATATGGACAAGATAGTCGATGGGAGTGGATATACTTAAGCTCCTTTTCTTTGAGTATGTTTTGTTTTTCAAAATGCATAAATGGTGCATTTTATTGAATATATTCAGTGCAGAATAGTAGCAACAATACATTTAAAATAAGATTTAGTAGAAGGTTTGAATTTTTGTTGTTACAAGCTCTGTGAGACCTAGAATTTAGCTATGACATCTTGCTCTTATTTTGTACTAAGTAAAATCCCCTATATTCTATGAAAATAAATTAATAAAATAAAATAAAGTAATTTGAATGAATATAATATAGCCCGAGGCTACTTTATCTTAATCTTTATATTCATAGTTGGTATATGTTAATCTTAAAATAAATTAATATAATAAAATAAATTAATTTGAATATAATATAGCCCGAAGCTACTTTATCTTAATCTTTATATTCATAGTTGGTATATGTTAATCTTAAAATGATTTATGTTAAATTTTTTCAAGTTATATTTATAAAATTTATTATATTATTTTTATTGTTATCTTTTTTATTATTAATAATATGATTAATTTCAAAACAAATAACTTTTATAGATTTTCTTTTTGTTTTAATTTAATTTATTAGACACTTTTGTTCACGCATATCTAATTACTCATGATGTAACAAATGAAAAGCCATATCTAATTACTCATGATGTAACAAATGAAAAGCCAATTTTAAGTGATGTTATTATTTATTATTTGGAGAGTAAATCATCTTTAAAAAAAAATAGGGAAAAAAATAAATTTGAATAAAATTTTGTGTAATGTAATAAGTTTGAATGGATTAAAATTTAATTGATAAAATAAAAAAAGTAATTTAAATGTAATATAGGCTAACCCTTCTTGGTGTACTAATTATCTTAATCATCATATTGAGATTTGGTATATGTTTTTTTTTACAAGAATTGGAAAAGATATATTGATTGGTGTGGATAAATCCACTGAAAATTACAAAAAAAATGGTCATGGAGGATTGTGTCTAGATTCTTCTATGAGAGAATGGTTATAAAAATAGGGATGTTCGTAATTCCCCATTTTCTTACAAAAATACTGTGTGGAGAGTTTCCTACATATATTCTGCAAAAGGAGTCACTTAAAAACACGAAACGACCATACATAGAGCAATTAGAGAGAAAGGGACAACTAGCTTAAACGTTCTTCTTCGCCTTGGATTGTTGCACGTTCCCTCTGAAGTCCGGGAGAAGCTCATTCAAATCTGGCACCTGGTTAGCTGAATTGGACTGGACATTCCTCAAGTAGACTTGTTGAGCTTCTGAATTGCTTGTTGGGGGTTGTGTGTCATATAACTGATTCAGACTGTGTTGTAGAGTGTCAATCTGCAACCGATTGGCATCAATTTGGTTTCTCTGTGCATCTCTTTCATCTTGTATCTTACTGATCAAGAAACGGTGTTGAGATAAATTTTTCATCTTGAACGCCTTGTTGGCACTCAACGATCCCAATTTTTCTTGAAGATTGTTGCATCCTCCACATTCGGGCTCCCAATTGTCTTCTGGCCAGGTGCTTGAGTCTTCCTGCGCAACAGTCACCTACTGCATTTCACTGTCTCCAGACGAAAGGCCGGACTTGGTCGGCTCTTGTGGGTTCTGCATATGGTTGTTGGGATCAAGATATGATCAATTTATGACAGTTATTAAACACTTTTTGCCGAATGTACATATGTGTTTTTCACATTTTGAACGAGCTTTTTGAAGAATTTTATATTAAAATAGTGATCTACACTAGGTACGTATGGTTCATGCTTAATGATTGTATTGAGAATAATTCATCATGTTTTTACACTTTCAAGGATCTGATTCACATTTTTTTGTGTTACAGGGAAAGAATGCAACACGTATCTACTTCCAGCACTCAGTCCACCACTCCTTCCAACACTCGATCTAGTACCCAGTTCGACACTCCATCCAGCACCTCGTCCTGCACGAAAATGGTGGGCGATTTGACGGTTATGGTATTGGCATCCAGTGGTGGGTGAATCAGAGACATGGGTTTTTCTCATGATTATCCCTTCCAGCTACTGAACCCTTGAGAACTCGATTTTGGGTTGTTATGGTGGGTGATTATTGGCTCGCTTAGTTTCGATAGTTAGGGCACCATTAATTAAATTTGTCAATTTTAGAAGTGGTTCGACCCTCCTATGGTCGACCACTTGGTCTGTAAACATTATAAATACCACCATGGTGGTCAAATAATTGTTAAGCAATAGAAAAAGTCGTTTGTTAGAGACAAAAATGTTTTTGGCTCTATTTTTGTATTTTTCAATTGCCAGAATTGTACAAGACTGCGTTTTTCAAGTTTTAATGGTGAAATTGATCCGGATTATTTTCGGCACGAAATGAGAGCGGAGATATAATAAAGAAATGCACAGAGATATTGCAGATATTCAATAATATAACAGAAATGTATCAGATATGCAACCATAAACACAGATATACAGTAATACACAATTTCTATTAATCAAAGAAATGTACAGAGA
>ML779828.1:414067-459226 GCA_009831015.1 Picea engelmannii | reverse complement strand
CTTGACAGGAGGATGCGAACTTCGAAGCGAGGAAATGTGGAGTATTTGCGAGTTGGTCTTAAAGGGATGAATCCAAGCAAGGCCAAGTGGATTGAGGTTGGAAGGGTGAGGGAACTTTACCCTCATCTTCACATAGACTGAGATATTCTTTTGGAGGTCCAAAAGCTTCCCAATGGGGAGGTGTGATCAGGGGATCAAATTTTGCTCAAATTTCAAAGTTCTCAGAATGTGACAAAAATAGTGCCATTGCGCCCGTCTTGTCTTCCTGATTCCGGTGGTATATTTACTTTGTCAAATGGACGCCGTATGAAGAATATATTGCGATATGTTCGTCAAGGCAAACAGGCAAAAATTTTAGATGCTGACTGTACCAGTCCGTACAATCCGTACATTCTGACGTGGCAGGACCGTACAGACCATATGGGCATACAGTGGTGATGTGGCAGGTTTTTGTTGGTTGATGATTAGTGAATCCAGGAGTGACACGTGTCCTGTAGCTGGCGAATGGTGTGAGGACACGTGGCCCAATCTGTGGGCGCCACGTGTTGCTCATTGATTAGTTTATATGGTTATTTAAAATATATATTGGAGGCCACGGGGTTCGACCCCCGGACCTCCCCACCGCATAAGTCTTCACAAGACTCTGTTAACCAATGTGCCACCCATTGCTCCTTATTATGTATGTCAACACATTTATATTTAAGTTTATTTGTTGTTTAAATGGAAAGGGGGGTGGGCTGGGGCTTAGCCCCGACCCATGGTTCTATTCCATAACATATAACCATATGTTACATACATGCGCGCGGGTGTCAATACGGCATGATTTGTGTTATATGATGTGTAACCGGTGGTATATTATGTGCGCACGGTTGTAACATTTGAGCACGGGGTTTGTAACATGGCCCATGTTTTTTTTATATATACATCATATGCCCGTGACCTGGAGCGCGTTACGGTTTGGTAATGGTTTAACCACCCTTTTTCCCAGCACGTGGTCATATGCGCCACATGCCCAGGTGCCTAGGCGGTTAGGGGCTGGCGCGCCCTTAACCGTCCTACGATTTACACCATTAGCACGGTTGCACCCGGTGCTGGGTTTTCACGCTTTAAAATGTGTGTGAGCCAGGTTCATTAAAAGGAGGGTGTGAATTGTAGAACCAGAGACAGCAAGCTTGAAGAGGGAGACTTCCAGGAGGCCTAACTTCTTTGTTTCTCGACCAATTGAGGTACCGAAAGAGCCCAGACAGGGGTTTTGGGACGCTGGGAAGCCATTGGAGCATTCGATTTGTCAGTTTGAGCATTTTAAGACATGTTTTGGAGCCCTTTTGAGCAATTAATAATAATAAAACATTAGAAGCTGGACCAGGAGATGTAGCCCATAAGAGGGGTGAACTCCTTTATCAAATTGCTGTGTTTATGTCCTTATGTTCAATCATTATGCTCCTGTCTATGTGTAATTTGCATAAGTAATCCTTTAATTTATGTGTTGCAAACTGATCCATTTGCTTTAAACACATAACATTTCACTTGCAATAAATTTTCAAGTTTTTCAAGTCTTCTTCATTTTTAGATCAGTGAACCAGGTTTTATCAAATGAAAAGATGAATTCAGAAGAAGCCATTAGCCTGAGGAAACTTTCTCAAATCCTAGTAGCAGTCGAGATTTGTTCTTTTCAGGAAGAACGCATCTTGACAATAGCCAAGAACTTGTCTACCTCTCTGAAAATATTAGAAGAGTCAAGGTCCTATAAGCTAAAAAATTATCTTCCTTGCCAAAATCTGAAGGAAGCGGAAAAATTATGGACTACATCCAGTGGAGAGCAATCATTAAGACCTAAGATTGAGGATTTCTCAACATCCACCATAGTAGATCCTTTATATAATTCAGAAATCAATGATCAAGAAGAAGAGGATCTTCATAGCATGATGAAGAAGAGAATATAAATTATTGTTGATGACCATCAAGATTACATTTAAGTTTGGTTTCAAGAGGTCATCGGGCCACAATACTATTATCTCGTTCAACACCTTCTGATGCCCAAACAAGTAGGTTGGTTGGTTATTCATATCTAGGTAATCACTGAGGTAAATTAATGGTGCAGACCCCCAACTTCCAGGTCAAGATCTGCTCATAGGATCATTCAAATTTCCTTGAGTCAAAGTGCCTCTTTCAGATCCCTATCGAAACCTTCAATGAATCAATCGACGAGTCCTTATGAGTGTGCCCATGTAATCAAACACTAGGCATCACCCAAGTCTCCTTGACAACAACAAAGTCACGCCCTTCATAATTCGGGCTTTTTGGTTTTGCAATGTCACGCTTTTCGTTGTCGAGTTTCCAGCTCCTGAACCCGCCGAAACCTGAAATATCGATTCACCGAAATGAATTCAACAAAGGTAGGATTCCCATAGAAATCTCCACCTATTCAGAGTTTTTGATTTTGTGACTTCGCAAATCTTGATGCAAGACTTCCGACTCTCCAACCTACAAAATATCGAACCACGAAACAGTCAACCAAGTTTGACTCCACATGTTTGATGCAAACATGCCATCTGTCCTCTTCGCTGTCCACTGTCTCTGACATGGATCCTTGTCACTTGTCACTCTTCCCAGTTTTTGGGACTTTCACTCCCAAAGTGCTGCCTTCTCCATTTCTCGACACTCGAACTATCGAAATCCCGAAACTCCCCTCCAATTCCTATCACAACTCGCGACTTCGGGACTTTCTTTCCAATGTGCTCCAGTCCTTATCGTCGATATCCCTGAAATAACAAAATGATCCAACGGCTTGTGAAAAGCACGATCAATGGTTCATGTTAATTCTTGACACCAACAAAATGGTTCGTCCAAACCTTATCCACCCTAAAACTTCTCTGGATCCTATGGTCATCGTGGCTTCGCAAATTCTCCACAGAGAATTTCCACCATTCATTTGCTCCTTCTGACCTTTACTCCTGCTGGGTAAATTCGACCCTCATCTCCCTTTGAAGTAGTTCCACCTTTGTCCTCATTTGAACACTTCGACGACGTCAACCCTCTAGAGATTTACTTGCTACTCAAGTCTCAAGAGGACCCCTGCACGTACTCCTTGCGAAAGACTTTCAAATACTTATAAGTATTTGATTCTTTTGACTCTGTGCACTTCCTGCAAAAACATTCCTTCAACTCTCCCTTGGGTTGATAAGTTCTAAACTTTCAACCAACCTGCGCACACCTTGCACAGCTTCTATGCTCACTTCCACTTATGTCGAAATGAGAACAATGATATCCCTCTTGAGCTTGTCAAAGATAAACTTTGAATCTTCGTCAACGCACTCCTTGTGGACGTTTCACTATAGTCCTTACAGGAACTCTCACTCAAGGAGAGAAACAATTGAAACTCATTCTCTTTCCCTCTCTCGGACTTCAAACATTTAACATGAAATCATACATTCACACAATATTAAAGAAAATTCATAACAAAGAGAATAAAACAACCATCGTCATACCATTCAACATGTATACAAAGGAAACATCATAACACCATGAGTTTGATTGAAAGCTCCATATATTAATTCAAAGCTTTTGTACATGTGATCTTTTCTATAGCTCTCTGTTACAACTCTCTTCTTCTGTGCTATGCTAATTATACAAGTACTTCCAATGATACAATGGTGAGCGTGTCTATATCCGTTTTCCCTCCTACTCTCTAAACTGTCTAATCGATTAATTCAAGCCTACCTACTTTCATTAACTATGCATAAATGCCTTAATGTTTTATAGATGAGAGAAATCGCTCAAGATCTATTTACAACCTCCAAGATATAAATGCAAGTATGCCATCTTCCTAACTATTACATTAATATCTTCTCCCTTAAACTTTTGAAACATTTCAAAACATGAAAAATGTGTGTTGTGCTTTCCAGTTGTCTTTCGCCTCCATGCTCACTTGACTGCTTATGATGCTCCTCCATCATACTCCCTTGCTTGAAAATTTTCATGAACTCCTGTTCATGAGCTCTTGCATGGTCTGTCCATGCTTCTTAATTTCTTCTTCATCTTCCCAGTTGGAATCTTCAACTGGATGTCCCTTCCATTTGACCAAGTATTCAAAATACTCTTTTCTTCTAGTCTTCCTTCTGACCCTCTTATCAATTATACTTTCCATCTGTGGCTTTTCATCTACAGATATTTGTTTGGTCCACTGAACCTTTGTCTATTCATTATCTATTCATGTTTCTTCATCTTTGTAAAGGTACAAATTCACAACATTGAATATCGATGAAATTTCAACCCCATTGGGTAATGCAATCTCATATGTGTTTGCCCAAAATTTATTTATGACCTTGCATGGTCCAATATTTTTCATCTTTAACTTATTATATGTTCCTCTCGAGAACCTCTCCTTTCTTAGATGTGCAAGAACCAGATCACCAACCTCAAATTAAAGTTCTCACCAATGTTGATCTTCTATGTGCTTGTCCTCTTGATTTGAACTCTGCAATCACTCCTTAATTCAACTGTGAAGCTCCTCCATCGCTTATGCAAAGTCCTCTGCACTATCACTCCTAAATTCAGCTTGTTCCAAATCTTTCAATTCAGAAACCCCCCTTGGCTACATTCCATATACAATTTGGAATGGACTCTACCCTGTGCTTCCATTGATCGAATCATTATAAGAAAATTCCGCCTATGGCAGAATGTGATCCCATTGACTGTGGTGTTCAGTCACTAGGCTCCTCAGTAAATCTCCCAAGCTTCTTTTTACAACTTTTGTCTACCCATCCGTCTGAGGATGATACGCTGAGCTAAAAGACAAACTTCTCCCCAATTTCTTCCAGAAAGTCCTCCAGAAATGTCCCACAAACTTGGTATCTCGATCCAAAATAATACTCCTTGGAAAGCCGTGAAGTCTAATGACCTCTTTCAAAAACAGGTTCACAATATGAGTTGTGTCGTTGGTTTTCTAGCATGGCATGAGATGTGCCATCTTGGAAAATCTCTCTACTACCACAAAGATCAAATCACATCCTCTTTGTGTTCTTGGCAGTCCCAATATGAAATCCATGCTCACTACATCCCACAGCCTCTCTGGTATGGGTAATGGCTGGTATAACCCTTTGTTTTTCCTTTTTCGTTTTGCGTGTTGACAAATCCTGCATCTGTCCACAAATTTCTTAACATCTGTCCTCATCCCTGGCCAAAAATATGCATCATTCAACTTTGAGAACGTTTTGTCATGACTGAAATGTCTGACCAATCCTCCAATGTGTTTTTCTTTCAGCAGATTCTCCCTCATGGTGCATTTTGGAGTACATAAATGATTGCCCCTGAACAATAATCCATCCTGGATCATATATTCGGTCCATTGGCTTCTGTCCCTGAGAATTGGATTCTCAGACGCCTCATACACTTCTTTAAAATCTGTGTCATCCCTGTACATTTCATTGAGGTTATCAAAACCCAAAGTTTTGACTCTAAATTCCTGCATAAGAAAACATTTCCTGCTCAAAGCATCAATAACTTCGTTAGCAGTTCCATAAATATGCTTAATCACAAAAGTAAAATTCTGCATGTATTCAACCCATTTTGCATGCTTTTGGTTCAACTTGTCCTGTTGAGTCACAAATTGTAGAGCGTGATTATCGCTGTACAAAAAAAACTCTTTAGGAACCAAATAATGTCTCCATTTCTCTAGTGCTTGTATGACAACATAGAATTATTTATCATATGTCAAGTATTTAATCTTTGATTCATTCAATTTCTCGCTGAAATATGAGACCAGTCTGTCGTCCTGGCTCAAGACCGCTCCAATTGCAAACCCACTTGCATCACACCTGACCTGAATTGTTTTGCTAAAGTATGGAAAAACCAGAATTGGTTGCTCAGTGATATTCTTCTTCAGCAAATTGAATCTCTTCTCTGCTTCCTCTGTCCAATGAAAATATTTGTGTCTTTTCTTTACCGTATCCATCATTGGTGCACTAATCTCACTAAAATTTCGAATGAATTTCCTATAGAAACTTGCCAAACCATGGAAGCTTTGAACTTCAAACGTATTTTTCGATGATGGCCAATTCTTAATCGCTTCTACCTTTTCTGGATACATCTTCAACTCACTTGCAGAGATAACAAAACCCAAGTAAATGAGTTATGTCTTCATAAATGATGATTTTTTCATATTTATCAGCAATTTATTTTGTTGTAACCTCCTCATCACTATAGCTAAATGATTCAAGTGTTTTTCTTTTGTCTTGTTAAAAATCAATATATCGTCAAGATATACGATGACGAATTTCCCAATGAACTCCTTCAGGACTTCATTCATCAATCTCATGAAAGTACTAGGGGCATTTGTTAAGCCAAATGGCATAACAAGCCATTCATATAGCCCTTCATTCATCTTGAATGTTTTCTTCCATTCATTGCCTTCTCTCATACGAATTTGATGATATCCACTTTTCAAATCAATCTTTGAAAAAGACCTTGCTCCACTCAAGCAATCCATCAAATCATCCATCATTGGCAATGGAAATCTATATCTGATCGTAGTCTTATTAATCACTCTTGAGTCTGTACACATCCTCCATCCTCCATATTTCTTTGGGATGAGCACTGTTGGAATAGCACATGGACTCAAGATCTCTCTAACCAGTCATTTGTCCATTAAATCCTGGACTTTCCTCTTAACTTCTCCATTCTCCTGCACCGTAAACCTATATGATTCTTTGTTTGGTAAACTTTCTCCAGGTATAAGATCAATGTGATGGCTTATACTCTTGATCGGTGGCAACGAACAAAGTAGTTGGTCCACTACTATATTAGCGAACTCTTCCAACAACTTATGGATTTTCTCTGGTAAATCATCCACTCTTGGATTGGTCAACACAATTTTAGGCTTCCTGACCACAATAAATTGTGTGTGTTCTTTCTTCTTAACCTCATTAAGAAGTTCCTTCCAACTCATGAGAAGTACAATGTTGCTCACCTTTGTTTTCACTTCTTTATCTTTAATTGGCAACAACATGTGAGTTCTCCCATTTTTCTACAGGGTGTATGTGTTCCTTCTTCCCTCATGAACCACATTCCTATCATATTGCCATGGTCTACCCATTAATAGATGACAAACATCCATGGGAATGACATCACATAATATTTCATCCTTATATCCTCCTATTTTAAATTCAACTAAACATTGTTTAGTGACATTTACCTGATGTCCTTTTTGTAGCCACAAAACTCTGTATGGGCTTGGATGTACGATAGTCTCCAGCTCCATCTTTTCTATCATCTCTGTAGAAACAAGATTGTCTGTGATACCACTATCCATGATAACTTTGCATACCCTGTCTTTAGTTTTGCAAGCAGTCTGAAACAGACTGTTCATTTGGGTTGGGTTCTCTGCCTCCTTCTCTGGCGTTAAGAGAACTTTCCTCATGATCAAGGATCTTCTTCCCTCAACATATTATGCATCAACATTCCATCTATGTGCTTCAAAAATGTGATTTTCACCACCTTCTTTCTTCCTATCTGGACACTCATAAGATTTATGTCTGTTTTTCCCACAAACAAAACATTTCACTTCACCTCCTCAGCCTCTTCCTCTTCCTCTAGCTCGAGGAAAAGTATTTCCATCAGCATACTGCCCTCTCTATGAGCTTCCACCTTTCTCATGCTGAGTTTAAGGTTTCTTCCCCTCTTTTTGAGGTCTTTCAGTTCTGTCTTAGGAAATTGATTTACCTTTGGCTTGACTTCTGCCTTGGCCTCTTTGAACTTGGTTTCAGCTCAAATTTTCTTCAACTTTCAGAGCCATCTGATAAGCATCTTCTACATTTCGAATGATCATCATTCTCATCTCATCTTGAATTTCATATCACAGACCATTCATGTACCTGGCAACTTTTTCATCATCGCTTTCCTGATGACCTGCTCTGATGTTTATCTTGTAGAATTCCTCAGTGTATTCCTTCACTAACATCAGCTTCTATCTCAAATTTTGCATCCTCTGAAACAGAGTAATTTGATAATCCTTGGGTATGAATTTGGATTTCATCTTTGCAACCATTCTATCCCAGCTCTTGATTTTCTGCTTGCCTTTGCAGCATCTGTCAACCTGTAGTTCATCCCACCATAGTGTTGCATGCCCTTTAAGTCTAGTAATAGCATGTTTGAACTTCCTATCTTCCTCAACATCATCATAGTCAAAATATTTATCCAGATCTCTAATCTAGTCCAGAAGCTCTTCAACATCTAATATTCCCTCATACATGGGAATCTCCATTTTTTCTCTGGCACATATCCTTGCAACAACCCTGAATAGGCATTCATCTGCAAAATCTTTGACTGCGACTTCTTCTCCTTTGTTTCCATATTTAGTTTCACTACCAGTCTCACTGATATCCCCAGTGTCTATTGTGCACCTCTGTGTTGTCTCCATGGCATCAAGTCTGGCACGTAGTTCGTGCATTTCCCTTTCCACTGTTGGATCAGGCATTGGTCTGTCTCTTCTTCTCAGCAGCATGGCTAAGAAATGTTCCTCCTTTACCCTGCTACAAAAAGAAAATAAATTGTTCTGGGTTCTAATACCAAATGGTGCAGACCCCCAACCCACAGGTCGAGATCTGCTCACAACACCGTTCAAATCTCCTTGAGCCAAAGTAGCTCTTTCGGATCCCTATTGGAACCTTCAATGAATCAATCCACATGTCCTTATGAGTGTGCCCATGTAATCAAACACCAGGTGTCACCCAAGTCTCCTTGACCACATCAAAGTCACACCCTTCCTAATTCGGGCTTTCCGGTTTCGCAATATCGAGCTTTTTGTTGTCGAGTTTCCAGCTCTTGAACCCGCCTAAACCCAAAATACCGATTCATCAAAATGACTTCAGCAAAGGCTAGCTTCCCATAGAACTCTCCACCTATTCATAGTTTCAGACTTCATGACTTTGTAAATCCTGATGCGAGACTTTTGGCTCTCCAACCTACGAAATCCCGAACATTGAAACGGTCAACCAGGCTTGACTCCACCTATTTGACAAGAACATGCCACCTGTCCTCTCTATTGTCCTCTGTCTCTGACAAGGATCCTTTCCACCTGTCACTCTTCCTAGTTTTCGAGACTTTCACTCCCAAAGTTTTTCTTTCTCTGTTTCCTGACACCCGAAGTGCCAAAATCCCAAAACTCCCCTCCAATTCCTGTCGCAACTCGCGACTTCGAGACTTTTGTTCCAATCCGCTCCAGTCCTTATCGTCAATATCCCCGAAATAACGAGATGATATGATGGCTTATGAAAAGCACGATCAATGGTCCACATTGATTCTTGGAACCAACAGAATGGTTCGTCTAAACCTTATCCTCCTTGCAACGCCTCTGGATCCTATGGTCCTCGCGGCTTCATGAATTCTCCACAGAGAATTTACATCGTTTGTCTGCTCCTTCTGAATTTTACTCTTGTTGGGTAACTTAGACCCTCATATCCCTTTGAAGTAGTTCGACCTTCATCCTCCTTTGAACACTTCGAATACGTTAACCCTCTAGATATTTACTTGCTACTCAAGTCTCAAGAGGACCCCTGCACACACTCCTTGCGACAAACTTTCAAATACTTCTAAGTATTTTATTCTTTCGACTCTGTGCACTTCCTGCAACAACAATCCTTCAACTCTCCCCTGGGTTGATAAGTTCTGAAATTTCAACCAACCTGTGCACACCTTGCATGGCTTCTATGCTTCACTTGCACTTATGTCGGAATGAGAACAATGGTATCCCTCCTAAGATTTTCAGAGATAAACTCTGAATCTTCATCAACACACTCCTTGCGAACGTTTCACTGCACTCCTTGCAGGAACTCTCACTTAGGGACATAAACAATTGAAAATAATTCTCTTTCCCTCTCTCAGACTTCAAACATTTAACATGAAATCATACATTCACACAGTATTAAAGCAAATGCATAACAGAGAGAATAAAACAACCATCAACATACCATTCAACATGTATACACAGGAAACATCATAACACCATGAGTTTGATTCAAAGCTCCATATATTAATTCAAATCTTATGTACATGGGATCTTCTCTATAACTCTCTACTACAACTCTCTTCTTATGTGCTATGCTAATGATATAACTACTTCCAATGATACAATGGTGAAGGTGTCTATATCCGTTTTCCCTCCTACTCTCTAAACTGTCTAATCGATTAATTCAAATCTACCTATTTTCATTAACTATGCATAAATGCCTTAATGTTTTACAGATGAGAGAAATCACTCAAGATCTATTTACAACCTCCAAGATATAAATGCAAGTACGCCATCTTCCTAACGATTACATTAATATCCGCTCCCTTAAACTTTCAAAACATGAAAAACATGAAAAATGTGTGTTGTGCTTTCTAGTTGTCTTTTGCCTCCACGCTTGCTTGACTGCTTACGATGCTCCTACATCAATTTTTCATATATGGATATGAGTATGTTTCTTATCTTTCTCTGCACATGGTTACATTGGAAGATCTCTTACACTTGAATAAATATTTTCCCTTTCTTTTTAGGTAGGGTAGGATAGTAAACAAAAGATGCATATTGTTGGTTTAGCTTAGAGTCTAATGCAACCTCATTTTACATTTCATTTTAATAAAATAACTATGAGATACATGTTCCTATGACTTGATCTCATTGATATCATTATTTTATTATATTTTAGAGTGTGGTTTTTGCAAACAGTTTTAGAGATCTTTGTAGGTATTTATTTCACCAGGAGTAAACAGTTTCAAGGAGATATAAAAGATGAATTTTTCTTCAAAACATTGTTATACTTGAACCTTGTTGTTTTCTAAGAATCAAATGAATAATGACTTGTTGTAGTTAGCCATGTTTTTGCAAAGATTTTCATCTTCTTGTTCTTAAGGAATTTTAAAAATAAGTTGCTCTTGAAAATCTTCACCACAATATAAGGAAGTGATACCGTAACCATCAAGCTTAGAGGTCTCTCGTATAATTTTCCCAAGAAACCTGAGTAAGTGAGTAAAGTGTATTTATTAAAGAGTAAAAAGGAGGTCTGATCAGCGGTTAGTCATGGAAACATTACAATAACTTACAAAATAAGAAAGTGAGTTGAGCCTAGAGATACCTTTCTGTTCTTTCTCAATGGTACCATCCACTACACACTAAATATATTGATTATATCATATCTTTAGATAGGCCATGTCCGCTTAAGTACCCCTTACATCAGGACAATCACTAAGGAATATAACTAAAATTCATCCTCTAACATAAATACCATCCCAATAAAAAGAAATAAAAAGTTGTTTTCAGAGCTTTCCCCCCCATCTTTTTGCATAAAGAAATCTTATACTAAAATCTTAAAAGATGGAGGGCCAGTCTCTGAGGGTGTAAGAGGCTAACCCGCTGGGATACTGAAGAAGTCTACTGGAAGAGGGTACCGGCCTGTGGTATGACTAGGTAGACTCGTCAAAGTACTGAACAAGCTTGCTGGCAATGGAGAATTCTATGTAGTGAGGATGGTAATCTGACAAAAATAAATTTAAATATGTCATGATGTACGACATTACTTGTAGACAAAGATAACATGAAGTATGTATGGTTAAGATAAGATTAATGAACTCCATAAACTTTCCATTGAGAACTAACTCTGATACTATATTGAAACTCTCTTTCCTACCTCTTCTTATCTATATATAGGATCTTTTATCCTATAGGTGGGACCGTCTTCTAACCGTCTCATCAGACCAATCTGTGAAATTTATCTTTACACTTTACAAATTGTAAATCTTCGGCAATGGGGAGAATTGACTGGTTTCCTATATTTTTAGGTGTCATAATACTTGGGTGTGGGGGAGGGGTTCATGAGTTGACAAATGATCATTGCTTAGAGAAGTAAATCTTTGTAAAAATTTTGTATTGTTTTCATAATACAGGTTATTACATCAACAATCATTTTATCTTGAAGTGTTAAACTCCTGTGTGCGAAATTTTTTATGTATATGTCCTTAATAGACCACTCTATTGGTTTATTTTTGTTACAAGTTGTTCATTGTAGGTTTGAAATTACATTTTTGTTACAGGTTGTTCATTGTAGGTTTGACATTACATGTTCTATGCAAGTGGATTGAGTGAGCATCGTGGAAAAATACCAACAATGGAACACTCTTAGCCTGCCTCAACTTCTATTCACTATGTTCATGGCCTCTGAGGAATCAATTTCCTCAGCCACAAATCTCCCAAGAGTTGGAGACCATTGATTTAAACACCACCAGTTTCCAAGAGCAAGCTATAACAGGGTTTTCAAAACTGAATTTCAGAACATCTCTGGAGCTAAGGGATACTCCAAGGAGTGGATAAAAGAGGAACTAATCAACCCTCTCATAGTCATCACCAAATTTATTACATGTGAAGGTAGATATTTCGTCTTTAAAGTTTATCAATTTCGATTATTATCTCACTTTCAGTTCAATAAGCCATTGTAACTTTCCATTTTACTTCTTGAAGAGTCTTGAGAAGATGTCTTCCCAAGTGAGGAAGGTTGTAACCAATCCCCAAGAAGCCTATTGCTAACCCCCCTCTAAAAATAGTAAAGACCAAGAAGCATACTGCTAATTCATGGAATGAGGACGTGCCATATCTTAGGTCTGGGGGGAGTTTCCTGAGATAAAAAGTTTAATCATTGCCCATTTGTATAGCAAACCCATGAGAAGAGGAAGTAGTGTTTCTGTCAAAATTTTGTCATACTGTCTTTTTACAAAGCCTTGGGATATTATATTAGTGGTTGTTTTTATTAGTATGTTAAATTATATACTGTTGACATCATTGTGTGTGTTATAAGCTCCTGTGCATTTTTATGTTTATGCTATAGAATATTGCTTATACTTAACTACTCTTTGTGACAAATATAGAGTGATTACAACTGCTAATTACTTACGGTCATCTGTATTCCAAGCTTATGAAAAGAGGATCAGTTGTTTGAATTGTTACATATTGATGATAGGCAATAACAATTCTCCTGCTCACCATGCCTACCAGTAGAAACAAAGCCTTTTGTTAGTATCTGTCAGTTTTGTCAGTCACCAGTGATCAAATTTACTCTTTCATGTGATTGATAGGGTTATTAGGTCAAATTGTTATATTTTCAAAATAAACTTATTAAATTAAATTTGACATATCTTGGTTGTAAAATTGTCATTGGTGTGTCTAGGTGTCATTACTACTCCCTCCACTCATCCAAGGTTATAAATTTTCATCATGGTCATATCATCATTCCTTGTCATAAATTTTCAGATAATTGTCTTGGTCAAAGATCTACTTGAAAATTGGTTTTTGAATCAAGGAAGATGAATTTGACAAAAGTTAAAGAATTTTTTGTAAATAATAGACCAATAAACAAAAACCTCCTTCAGTTTATGCACATGTGTTATCATTTGAGACAAATTCCCCAATTATAGTTGCTATAGGAGGGTTCTCTGCACATTTGAACAACTTGACTTCAAGTCAGTTTTCATAGGGTTGGAGAAGGAATTTGCAATGATTGATGGTTACATTGTGTATAAGACATCATAAAATTTCCACTCATACTACTTTCATCCCAAAAATCCTCTGGGAAGGCCTCCAAAATCCCTATCAAAGACCACAATGCACTTCTGCAAGTTTTGAGTAACCAACTTCAAGATGGGATTATGAAAAAATAAGGAAAGTAATTTTGAAACCTGGAGGTGGTTTTTGTTCATAACATACCAAAACACAATAGCCTCTCTCAGTTTTTGAATATACTTTATGGTTTGGGATATATTCGATCATCTTAGAGGCCTATGTTTTTAGAAAATAAAACACTATGTTTTTCTTGTTTTAGACATGTTTTCTTTTTGTGTTTTCCTAACATCTGGAAGCGAAGTTTTTAAAACAAAGAGAGGTTTTTATCAACAACATATTAAAACACAATAACCTCTCTTAGTTTATAAATATACGTTATGGTTTTGGATATATTCAATTTTCTTGGATATATATAGTGTTTTCCTAACAACTGAAAGTGAATTTTTGAAAACAAAGAGATCTTTTTTTCAAGGACATATTCAAAAACAAAAACCTCTCTCAGTTTTTACATAGGATTTATTGTCTTCTAGTTACAAGTGTCACTTTGATACCTATTTTTCACATGTTTGCCAGGCCAGAATTGTTGCACTTATGGGAAGTCACATTTGCAACAAATTTTGCAGAGCTAAAATTGTTGTTTCGAGGATCAAGGGTATAATATACATCTCAAGTCTTCCTCACATGTCATCGAAAGCCTCCAAAAACTCCAAACCCTCCAGTTCAAACTTAGAGAGCATGAAACAATGGGTTATCATTTATGCCATGATAACATTGTCCTACAAGCCAAAATGAATTATCTACAGTGTTAGGTTGATGATATTACAACCACCAATAATAGTCTCTGGATGCAATTAAAACACCACAAAATCCCTAAGTCAAAATACCCTAGGCAAGATGAAGAAGCTTGTAAAGCTAATCTATCTCCTCCTTCGCAAGTTTAGTCATAAAGGGAAATTTCTTTTTGTTTGCAGTGGGACTTGCAAAATATTAGGTGTGGGGATAATGTTGGGCTCGAGATATGATCAATTTATTAAAGTTATTAGACACTTTTTGTCGAATGCACATATGTGTTTTTCACGTTTTGAAGGAGCTTTTTGAATAATTTTATATTAAAACTATATGATCTACACCAGGCATGTATGATTCATGTTTAATGATTGTATTGAGTATAATTCATCATGTTTTTACGCTTCCAAGGAACTGATTCATGTTTTTTGGTGTTACAGGGAAAAAGCGCACCACGTTTTTACTTCCGGCACTCAGTCTGGCACTCCTTCTAGCACTTGATCCGGTACCCGGTCCGACACTCCATCCAACACCTCGTCCTGTAAAAAAATGGTGGGAAATTTGGTGGTTATGGTATCGACGACCAGTGGTGGTTGAATCATAGACATGGGTTTTTCTCGTGCTTATCCCCTCCAACTATTGAACTCTTGACAACTCGATTTTGGGTGGTTATGGTTGGTGATTATTGGCTCGCTCTGTTTTGGCAGTTAGGGCACCATTAATGAAATTTGCCAATTTTGGAAGTGGTTTGACCCTGCTGTGGTTGACCACTTGCTCTGTAAACATTATAAATACCACCGTGGTGGCCAGATAATTCTTAAGTAGTAGAAAAAGTCACATGTTAGAGCCAAAAACAGTTTTGGCTCTATTGTTGTCTTTTTCAATTGCCAGAATTGTATAAGACTGTGTTTTTCAAGTTTTAATGGTGAAATCGTTTTGCTAAGCTCGTGATGTGCATTTGAGAAGTGACCACGACTTACTGGCGGGCCCACCAGCAGTCTGGTAACTGTATTTGTGTTTGTTTATGCATTTCATAGTTTAGTTAGTCTCTTTATTTTCCTGTACATGCATTTTTATTATGTTAATTAGTTTGTTGTTATAATTTTTTTTTTTATTCTCTTTTGCAGGTTAGTATGATGAATTGTATTAGCATGCATTAATCTTGTAGTTAGGAATGGATCTACAGATCTGTAGACTAACCCCACATGTAGTTAGATATTAGATTAAGTTTTCATTTATAATTTTAGAATCAAGTTTAAAACATAGTTTTAATTAGAATAGAACTGATCTTTTATCTGAGCTTTCTTCGACAAGGATTCGATGGATGGATAGGATCAATTCCAGTTTTTAATCATAGCTTGATTATTTCATTTTTATGTAGAATTGGCTTAGCTAGTTGTTGATTAATGTAGTTGTTAGTTTATTTTTTAATGTCATGTTTTAATTTCTGTTTTTAAGCATTTTCTTAATGCAATTTGAATTGTTAGAGTAGATATAGCATAGTTTTCATTTATGTAATTTCCTTTCGTAGAATTAAATTGCAATTATATTTCTTAGTTAATGGTTGAATCTAGTTTTGCTTGCATAGTATAGAAGTATAATGATGATCTCGTTATATTGTTGATGGTTAATAAATGAATATGCAGGGTAATTGATGATTTCTTTTGTCATGGCTAAATTCTCAGTAGATTGTTTAATCCATACCTTTCACTTTGCTATTGAGATCAATTTTGATCTTATACCACTTGAATTGTCCTTTGTTGTCAAGTGTCATTGATATATCATCCAACACCGAAGACATTCACACAACCACCAACATTATATTTGAATTGTCATAGGTTAAAATATAGTTTTCTTGTTTTCATAGATTAAGAAATAATTTTCTTTCTTTCATAGATTAAAAAAGATAGTTTCTTGCTTTTGTATATCAGAAGAGGTAGTTTCTTGCTTTCCTAGTTTAAAAGATAGTTTAATTGCTGCTATAGGTAAGATAGTCTTTTGCTTTCATAGATTAGAGACTAGTTGTTTATCATATATTAAAATCTAGTTGTTAATCCTTCTTGCTTTCAATTAAATAGATTTCCTTTCATGAATTAGAAATAGTTTTGAATAAAGAATTTAGTCCACTTGCCTCTTAGGCTAGATAGTTGTTTAATGAGAAGTTTTAATTTGATTGTTTGCAGTAGTTAATTGTTTTTTCTTATTTGTCTATTTTCTTTAGTAGGTTAGTTACTTGTCTTTGCTTACTTGTCTATTTTCTTGACTAGGTTAGATAGTTGCATTTTCTTACTTGTTTACTTTCTTTAGTAGATTAGTTAGGTGTATTTGCTTGCTTGTTTATTTATGTGATTTCATAGGGTAGGTGCTCATTGAATGTAGGTTGGAAAGTTAAAATAGTTTTCTTTTTTCATTTGCTTATTGATGTGCTTAGTAGTTGCTTTTGCTTATTGTTATGAACTAATTTTCTTTACATAGGGTTTTTACTTGCTTTCTTAGGAACTATCCATCGATCCTTAGCCCAAAAGTAACTAGGTTACCTAGTTCCAAGTTGCTTAGTGGGGATTGCTCATTAGATAAATTTTTCTTCAGTAGATTAGCCTTAGATAGCTACCTTCCTTAGTTAGACTATACCCCTACCAGTCGTTCTACCTTTGGCATATATTTTTCTACAACTCTAAGTTTACTTACCCCAGGTTCACAATTTAATTGAGGGTTTTTAGTGTGTTTTTAGTACATATAAAATAGCCATCAATGGCCCGGGTGGAAAAATTAGCATGAGGGGGGGTGATAGAGAGGTTGTGTAGGAGGATGCGAGAGAGAGGGTAGGGGTAAGGCAAAAAGGAAAAACTAGGCTTTGTGGAAGAGAAATTCCAAACTCCAATTGACCCAAAAGACTCACTGAGGGATTCCGAAATGACTGCAAGGTGGAGAGAAGGCCGATATAAGAACCTGGAGGATCCGAAGAGAAAAATGTATGGAGGGGATTTCCCATGGGGGGAAAATGCAGAGCAAGGACGAAATCATGCTTGCTAAGGAGGGAAATGATGAGCAATCCTACAGATTTCTGGGAGGAGTCTTGTACTGTGTTCAAGCAGACGCCATGGGAATGTAACTAACATCAGGGGAGATGAATCAACCTGGGAGGTGAGAGTCTCGGACATCAAATCAACATAGGTGAGACATGTAAACCTGATTTCCCATGCGAGAAATATATTTCACCCTGCTTGGAAGTAAGGCCATCATATGCGCTCAGGGGAGAGGATCCACGTGTGGCACATGTCATATAGTGTGTCGACAAGTGGTGACATGGATGACTGAAAGCGTCCACCCAACATTGTCATGATTTTCAATACAAGCGATTGGTGGGCCCCAACTGAAGTGGGTGAGGAAGCTCCCCTTTCTTCACTCTTGGGTGAGGATGTCATTGTTTCTAGCCATGTGATCATGAGGTATGCTTAAACCCCATGGGAAGGGGATCCTTTGACTGGCCTTTGTTCTCTCTTGTGAGCTCATTAATACAAGGTGGATGGGTTTGAGGCATCGTCGATGCTTAGTGTGCTGGGAATTTTCCTTATACATGCATTGGCCAACTTCTTTGTTTCGCTATTATTGCCTCAAAGGATCTGAAAGAAGGTGAGATTGATTTCCTTGGAGGCCAACCTGGTTCTTTCCAGAACTTGATTTAAGATGGGATCATTGGGATTTGTTCCCTTAATCATCATTCTTATTATGGTCATAGAGTCTCTTAGGGAAACAAGCTTTCATATTCCCTTGGCATGGGCCAATTGAACTCCCTTTAAAAGAGCACAGGCCTCATCTTTGTTGTTGGTATCTGTCCCTAGATTCCAGTGATAACAAGACATTGTTTTTCCCTTGGGTTCGTAAATATTCCCCCCGCACCTGCCTCCCCTGGGTTTCCTTTAGAAGCTCCATCAAAACAGAGAGTATGTGTTTTTTGCTTCTGGATCCAAAGTTCAATGTTGAGAGTGTGATGAAGCTACCAACTTGATCTTGGAGCTGCTCGAATATGCGTAAAAGTCCTAAGATTGAAGCTTTCCATCCAGCCTTTTTCCCGGATGATCCAGTTCATTTTATCTTCTATTTTCATAGGTTGAGATTTTGTAGATTTATAGATAAGAAACTTTTCCTTAGAAGCTACTATTTGACGAGGAGTGATCTTACCTTGGAAAATTTTCTTGTATCTTGTTTTCCAGATCTTCCAGCAAAGGAATTTTTCCAGCGTCTGCCACACCCATTTCAGGACTGGTTTTTCCTTGAAAGAGCCCCCATAGTACTTGTCCCAGTTCCCCAGGCTAGGGTGGGGGGAGGAAGGCCATTGTATAAATCTAGCTAGGTCCCCAAAGGCTAGGGTCCAACAAATTTTTATAAAAGGCACAATCCCATAAAAAATGGTTGATATCTTCTTGGTTGTTATTACAAAGCGGGTAGATGTATGGACCAAGAAAGCCTCTTTTCATGAGGTTATTCCCTGTTAAGATCTTTTCATGGGATAAAGTCCAGGTGAAGAAATTGATTTTTGGGACAGAGTCCTGGTTCCAGATATTTTTCCATTTTGTTGAGGATTGGTGACCACTTGTGCTATTGAGGAGCTCACTGTATCCTTCTGAGACCGAGTATCCCTTTCTCCCCCATCCCCTATTGTATGGCCGAGTTTTTTGGATGGGTGTTGCCCCTTTTACAAGCCTGATCAAGCATTGTGCTTGTTCTGTTAGATGTTGGGTGACATCCCCCAGGTTCCAATCTCTCGAACTTCCATTCTCATTCCAAAATGAGATGTCATACAGAGTACACTTACTCAGTCCTATCATCCAATGTTTTAGATCCATGAGTTTTTCCTCACTAGGGTTGAAGGCGACCCCGTAGATCCGATCCTACCAGATTTTTATTGACTTTCCATTTCTCAGAATCCAAGATAGGTTCTCTCTGAAGAAGGGAATGACTCCCTTTATTAGTTTCCATATTTGGGATCCTGTTTGGTGAAGTTGTGGATTGTCCATGCTTTTTTTTCTTTTTCCTAGTCTGTATTTTCTTATGATCACCTTCTTCCACCAATCATTATCCCCTAAGATTAGTCTCTAAAGGAGTTTGGCTCCCATAGTAGAGTTAGTGATTTCGGGGTCTCGGATGCCCAGTCCTCCCCTTGATTTTGGCTGGGTCACCGTTTCCCAATTTACCAGGTGGATTTTTTTATGATTTGAGTTCCCTCCTTACCATAAAAATTTGTGAATGAGTTGGCGCATTGCTTGGAGAATTCCCTTCGAGGAGAGAAGGGTGGAGAATTGAAACATGGGAAGAGTCAAGAGGATAGACTTTATCAAGACCACCCTGCCAGCTGGTTTTAGCCATCGTGCTCCCCAAGTTTCCATTTTTTTTCTGAACTTTTGAAGGAGGAGGTGCTAGAATTCTCCGGGGAGCACTTTGAGGCATAGGGGGGAGGCCTATATAATTAAAGGATTTCCAGTCTTGGGTAATAGAGAAGCCCATTATATGAGTTATTCTGACCCTGATACCTGCTGAGACATTCCAGGTATAGATCAAAGATTTTTCTTTATTTAGAGAGCCTCCTGAGACGATTAGGAAGGTGTCCAGGACTCAGAGAATTCTTCTGGCCAGAATTTTGGAAGCACCAGTCAGAAGTATTGTGTCATCTGCAAACTGAGAGTGGTTTAGTCTTTTCACACCTTGGGCGATTTTTAGACCAGGAATGTTACCAGAGGTGCTTTCCCATTTGAGACTTCTGCTTAGTGATTTTTCCATGATCACATAGAGAATGGGGGAGACAGGGAAACCCTGCATTAAGCCTCTGGATGCCTTGAATAAAGGACCTAGTCTTCCATTTATGAGTCATGCTATCTAGGGAGATTCGATGCACAAATTTATCCAATTCATGAAATTTTGGCTGAAGCCAAACTTGCACATTACGTTGAAGAGAAAATTGTGTTCCACTGTATTGAAAGCATTGGCCATGTCGAGTTTTACATCCATTTCAAACTCCCCCCGAGTGTTGCTAGCATGGATTGATTCTTGGACGAGGATGTAATTGTCTCAAATATGACATCCTACTACAAATCCTCCCTGGCTTGGAGGAATTAACGTGTTGACGAGGGGGTTGAGCCTATTTGCTATTATTTTGGACAAGATTTTATAGGAGAGGTTTCATAGTGAGATGGGCCTAAAGTGATTGAGGGAGGAGGCTCCAAGTTCTTTTGGTCGGAGTGCTAGGAAAGAGGAATTCGTTGCTCCACCCAGTTTTTTGGATTTGCGAGTGAAGCAAAGCATTCTAGTGAAATATTTTTGAATGATGTGTCAACATTTTTTATAGAAGTGAAGAGTGAAACCGTCCGGGCCTAGGGAATTGACTTCGTGAAATTTATTCAGGGCTCTAGGAATTTCTTCTTCCCCTATGGGTCGGTCGAGGAGGTAGTTATCGGCTTCAGTTATCTTAGAGGGGATGTGTTGAAGAAAGATATCAGAGAGGTGATCCTCATCTTTGCCAGAGGTTTTATAAAGGGAATGGAAGTGGGAGGAGGCGTGTTTCTTAATTTGGTCAAAGTCCTGAAGGGTTTCCCCTTCCTAGATTTTAAGCTAAAAGATTTGGTTGGCTGATTTTCTAACTCTGGCTTGGTTGTGGAAGAAGGTGGTGTTTTGGTCACCATCCTTTAGCCAGATGCTCCTAGATTTAAGTCGCCAAGTCGTTTCGTCTTCATCTAGAGCCTGGAGATAATATTTGTGGAGGGATTGCTCGTGGGTGAGGAGACTCTTCTGGATCTCTACACTTTCCATTTCATCCTGAAGGGCCTCTAGTTGGATCTTTTTGGCTTGTGCTTTGTTGTGTAGATTGTTTTTGGCTCAACTCTTTAGCATATCTTTGACTAGTTTGAGTTTCTTCTCCCATATGTAGTTTGTGGAGCCTGTGATCCACGGATTCCAGGTTTAAGCAATTGATTGAACGAGCTCGGGTCTATCCAACCAGAGAGGATTTAGTTTGAAGGGAATTGGGCCCCAGTTCTGTTTCTTTTCAAAGGTCAGTCTTATGGGTCGATGGTCCAATCTAGCCCAGGGAAGATTCATAGAGCACGACTTGTCAGGGAGATCCAACAATTCACTGTTGATCAAGAATCTGTCTATTCCAGATGTGATATGACTTGGCCCTACTTTTCTATTATTCCATGTAAATATCCCTTTACTAGAGGGTACGTAATAAAGGTCCAAGTCTGAGATGAGGTCCTCCAATATTTCTCGGAATTGGTTTCTAACCACCGATCCTCCTCTTTTTTCCATTACAACTCTAGCTGTGTTGAAGTCTCCTGCAATAATGAGGTTCTGGGGGGGATTTTGCTTGGCAAGATCTATCAGAGATTGCCAGCATTCAATTTTTTCATTGTAATTATTTGGGATGTATATGTTAATGATGGAGAAGAGCATACGTAAGGTTTTATTGAGAAGGTTTACTCGGATCCAAAATTGGGTTTGCGTTTGTGCTTTCAAATCAAAGATTGCTCTATTCGAGATGATTCTAATTCCACCTGAGGCCCCTCTGGATCTCACTGCACATCCATCACAATTGTTCCAAATTTTTGAAGGTCATTGAGGGTTTCCAGTTCCCCCAGTTTCATCTCCTGGAGCATGAGGATTGAAGGTTTTTCTACCTGAATAAATTTTTTGAGTTCTTCTTTCTTGTGGTTACTGCCTAATGCCCTACAATTCTACAAGACAATTTTCATCATTTAACAGGGTGTTTGGATGCCCCCCCTTATGAGGGTCATGAGCTTGTTCCCTTGTGCGTCTTTATTCTTTTCGGGTTTTACATCATTTTTTAAGGATTCCCAATATTTTTTTGAAGCCCTAGTTCCCTTTCCCTGTCTGTTGTTGATTCCCTTTTGTTTTGATATGATTTCCTTCCAGGCTTCCTGCCATTGATGGTTTAGATTAATTCCAATTCAAATTTGTTGTCTAAGGAGCCTCAACCCTCTTCTTCTAATATTTCCGGGCTTTCCATATTTTGGATGTGAGGAGATTGTACAGGGTCTTCGTTTAATTCCAATACTTCCTTAATTTTTTCCAGGGCTACGTCGATTCCTCTTTCTTTCACTTTTGATCCTTTCCCACTCGTATTTTTCTAGGGTTCCATGCTGTTAGGTGGAGTGTCTACTAGGCTAAGGTCAACAAATCGATTGTGGCTTGATTCTCCTTTTTGGGGAGATCCAAGGTTCTTTTCTTTTGGATCACAAAGCTTATCCCTTTGGTTTTGGTGTGCACAGATTGTTGATTTTTCCAATTTGGTTTCTTCCTTTTGGGTTCTTACCACTGATCTTGCTTGGGATCTTGGTCTTGTGTATCCTTGGATTGGGGGCAGGATTTAGTGAAGTGACCATATTCATGGCATAATTTACATGTGAAGGGTATTTTTTCATAGTCCACTTGCTCGATGTAGGCCCAACTATCCAAATTTAGTTGTATTTCTTATAGAAGACCCTTTTCCAGATCAACTTCAACACAGAGTCTAGCACAGGCCTGAAGGCCTTCCTTTGGCTCGACACGATCAATGTACTTGCCACGAGTGTTTCCTATCTTTTGAATTGTTTCATCATTTCAGCAGTGCAGGAGGAGAAAGGGCAGCCTGACCCAAACTGGAACTACAAAGGGGATATCATTTTTTGGGCTAAAGTCTGGTGTCCATTTATTTAGGTACATTCCTCTAGTCCCCATGAAATAGGGGTGTCCATTTATTTAGGTACATTCCTCTGGACCCCATGAAATAGGGGCTGCTACAGAAGATCAGATCTATATCTTCTTTCTTTTCAAATAAAAAGGCAAAGAATCCCTTACCATAGAAGGTTGTCGACAATTGACGTTTGATCAGCTTGTGCTAGTTTGCTTCCAACCAAATATGCATGTGTTTTGGGGAGGGCCATAGTCCTGTGAATTGGTTGATTAAACCACAATCTGCAAGCCTGAGACCCAATGGCCACGCTAAAGGTGCATAGACTGTGACCTTGGGGATTTCGGTCGCCTTTTTGACAAATCGGGAGGGCCAGATCTTGGGTTCTTTGATGTAGGAAGAAACTAGGGCCTGAAAGGTATGAATGTCAGGGGACGAGGAATCTGGAGGTGGATCCCCTCCCATAGAGGGAGCCATCAATGTGTGTGTGCAGGGGTTAGTAGCGTTGCAGAGCCATGCATCGGTCGCTCCAAATTCCTGAGAGTTGGTATATGTTAATATTAAAATGATTTATGTTAAAAAATTTCAAGTTATATTAATAAAATTTATTATATTGTTTTCATTGTTGTCTTCTTTTATTAGTAGTATGGTTAATTTAGCTTTGGCTAAACTTTCTGTTTTTGGGGTTTTTTTGTCAAAATCTCAGCATTTAAACCTATGGGGCAACTTAGCCACAAAATCAAACAGAAAAAGTTGCGGGAAAACAACCAAAATGTAGAGCTTTTAGACTAGTGCATTATTATTTGGAGAGTAAATCATTTTCAAAAGATTAATGGAAAAAATTAAATTTAGATAAAATTTGTGTAATGTAGTCAATTTGAATATATAAAATTTAATTAATCAAATAAATTAAAATAATTTGAATGTAAAAGAATTGACTTTTGATAAGATGGAGATTTTTGAAGGTGCTTAATCCATTTAGGCATTCAAAAATATATTTTGAACAATAAAAAAAAATCAATTTGACCAAAAAATTATATATTGTTTAGACTTTTTTATTTTAAAGTATTGAATTTATTCTTACATTAAAAGTAACAATTCCATAACCAATTTAGATCCATAAAGGGATACTATTTATTATTTTTGTTATTATTTTATTTTTAAATTGAATTCATTTATTATTTTATTTTATTTTTTATTATATTATTATTGTTGTAATTTTTTAATTAAATTAATTTTTTTTTTATTAATCAATATTTTTTTTAATTAATTAAGAGGATCCTACTAACTTTTCATAAAAAAAAAAAAAACATCGCAATAAAATCTCATGTATAATGGATTCAACACTTTGAAAAATCCCTAAAACACTAAAATTATATAAATTCAATCAAATCTAGAATTCCAACAATTTTTCATTCACCCTACACTAATAATTTTAAATAAATACAATAACGAAAAAAAAACCAAAACCAACTTCTTTAAGTAAAATAATATATTTTATATAATTTTTTAATTACGCCAAAGGCGTTCTTTTATGAGGCGTTATCTTAGGGGGAGTTCACTCTCGAATTTTCGTCGTCCATTACCAATTAAACATTGCCATATGTTCAGCGATCTCCACGTATCCTATTCTTCACCAACTCTAAGCGGCGGTCTCTTCATCCTGGTTTGCCTGGGAATACCCAAATACGAATGGTGGTCGGAAGCTCTGCACGGAGTTTCCGCGTGGGGTCGCGACATTCACTTCAATGTTCCCATTCATACGCCACCAGTTTTCCTCGGGTCATTCTAACCGCTGCATCCTTCGATGCAACACTCTGGTATCGTATTCCCCAGGTTTGAATACCCTCAAGAGCTCGATTCTGTTGTCAAGCTGTTACACAGCTACCCCCTCTGGTATTTGCAGGGGAGGCCAGAAAACTCGAAGAGAGACTCGGAGAAGCCGCTATGGGGAATGCTTTTCTCTTGCAGGGAGGTGACTGCGCTGACAGTTTTAAAGAATTCAATGCAAACAACAATCAGGATACTTTTAGAGTTCTCCTGCAGATGGCAATTGTACTCATGTTTGGAGGCCAAGTGCCTGTCGTCAAGGTATTTTATATTTATTTACAGTTTTTAATTCTGTTAGGGCAGTGTTCGCCTCTTTACAATTGTCGATGTTTGGTCTGAAATTATATGTATTGGATATCGATTTTTTTTTTAAGAAGCATGATTTGCTCTGGAAAATATGGGGATCGTCCAAAAATGGCCAGTTGGACGCAAATCTCCCTGCATAAACTAAGTTTTGGGATCTGTTGAATGTTTTCTCCAGAAGCGGTAAGTTCTATTTCCCCTGTAAATAGCCTATTTTGTTCTTTGTTTTGCTAGGTGTTTGGGTTTGCATGCCTTTAATTTTTATCATTAGCGGTCTGGACCTTCAGGAAGATTTGACTTTTGAGTCCGTTTTAGAGGCCATGGGCTTTCTCTGGACTGCTTTAAAGCGTTATTTAAATTCAGGCTCTCTGGACAGTGTTCGGCCTTTTTCGATTTCGGGATTTTGTAAGCATTGACGTATTCTTTAGGATTAGGCTTTAGTCCACCCGGAGTTAAGAGTTTAGGCGTTTAAACCCGGGCTTGTTTCATGACGAAGTCGTGCCTATAGTATTTTATGTTTTCTTGAATTGAGGATATTATTAGTTGTTGTTAAGCACAGTCTTGGTGCTATTTATGTGTACTTTTACCCCATTTGTTATAGATTATTTGTTATAGATTAATGCCTTCTGAGTTTGGATTTGAAGCGCTTGGTTAGGCTCTTAGAGGTGAATATAGATAAAATATGTGAAACAAACAACACAGTGAGGCTATGCTTACTTCTATATTATTCAATGAAGACGAATTACATTCTTATATAGGAAAAGACTCTAACGAGTCAGTTACATGCAAACCAAAGATAACTAGACTCTCAACTATGAATTGACTCTTAACATGCCTACAACTGACTCTCACATAACTGAAGCTTATAACTGGTGCTTACAACTGGCCCTTACTCTTACTCCATTATTTTCAAGTCTCCCTTTTAATGGAGAATGGATTGACTTCTACATCTAACATCTCCCTAAACATTTCAAACTTAATATTTCCAAGAGGCTTAGTGAAAATATCAACAACATTTTCACTAGTATTACAATACAAAAACTTTTCTCTAACAAAATGATACCGAGCTTCAACATGCTTTGTCCTTGCATGAAAAATCGGATTCTTCACAATATTGATTGAACTTTGATTATCACATCTGATCATCGTAGGTTCCTTTCGTTCTTCTCCAACATATTGAAGAAGTCTTCTTAACCAAACAACTTCACAAGTGGTTGCACACAAGGCTTTATATTCTACTTCAGTAGAAAACAAAGATACAGTAGGTTGTTTTTTACTGCTCCATGAAACAACCCCATATCCAATGTTGAATGCATATCCATTGGTTGATCTTCGATCGTCTAGATTGCCAGCCCAATCAGAATCTGAATAACCTGTCAACTCAACATGGGATGCATCAGTATATTTAATACCATAATCAAGTGTACCTTTTAGATACCTGATTACTACCTTTTCTGCATTCCAATGGCTTTCATGATGTTTCGCCATGAACTGACTTAACACACTCACAGAATATGAAATATCAGGTCTAGTTGTGGTGAGATAATTCAGACTACCCACTATTTGTCTATACACAGTGCCATTCACCTCCTTCGAACCATCATCACAAGAAAGTTTCACAGTCTATTGCATGGGAACAGTAGAAGACTTACACTGATCCATTTTAAATCTCTTAAGTATTTCTCTGATATACTTACTCTGACAAACAAAAGTTTGGCCTACATTTCTCCAAACTTCAAGACCTAGGCAGTAATGTAACTCACCAAGATCTTTCATTTCAAATACCTTTGATAACTGCTCCTTGATTTCATCAATTAACTTCTCTGCATTTCTTGTAATTATTAAATCATCAACATATAATGAAATCAATACTATATACACATGTTCATCAAATTTGGTATATAGATTTAGATCACTTTTGCACTTCATAAAACCCTATTGAAGAAAGAAAGAGTTTATCTTCTCATACCATGACCTAGGTGCTTGTTATAGTCCATACAATGCTTTTTTTAATTTACACACTAAGTGTTCTTGCCCCTTTTTCACAAACCCTTCAAGTTGAGTAAGGTAAACCTCTTCCTTTAACTCACCATTCAAAACTATAGATTTAACATCTAACTGATGTAGCTTCGAGTGGTACTTTGTAGCTAAATAAATTAACATTCTAATAGTATTCAATTTAGCTACTGGTGCAAATGTTTCAACATAATCAATACATTTTGTTTGTGAATACCCCTTTACCACCAGTCTAGCCTTATACTTATCTATATTACCATCTTATTTAAACTTGGATTTGTATATCCATTTGCATCCAATGGGATTCTTATGCTTAGGCAATTTAGTCAAATTCCAAGCATTGTTTTTCATTATAGATTCATATTCTTCCTCCATTGCATTTTTCCATTCATCATGTTCATTAGTTTCATCAAAACTCATGGGTTCTATGACATTTGAAATGATACTCATTAGGGCATAGTCTTTATACCTATCAGGAAGCCGAATCTGTCTTGAAGATCTTCTCAACTGATTATCTTCCTCTCCACTTTGTGAAGATTTGTCTTCACCTCTAGGTGAACTGTGACTACTTGAATTGTTCATATCACTGAGTCCTTCTTGTTGTTGTTGCTGTTGTAGTTGTGGGGATGGCTGCTATTGTGTGGGTTGTTGTTGTTGTTGTTGTTGTTGTGGGGATGGCTGCTATTGTGTGGGTTGTTGCTGTTGCTGTTGTCGCTGCTCTTCTTTAACTCCTTCATCAAAAAGTCTCTGTCATTCCTCATGACTGTTGTCATCATGATTTCATGCTTCTTGCTCATGGAAAAGTACATCTCTACTTGCAAATACTTTTTGAGTAGCAGGATCAAATAGTTTGTATGCTTTAAATTCAGAACAATACCCAATGAAAATACATTTAGTGGCTTTAGCATCCAATTTCCTCCTATTCTCCTTTGGAATATGAGAAAAAGTTTTACACCCAAATACTTTCAAATTATGAATTGCAGGTTTGGAACCATTCAAGGTTTTGAAAGGAGTAACATTATCAAGACACCTTGTTGGACTTCTATTCTTTAAATAAACTGCAGTATTTATGGCTTCAGTCCAAAATGCATTTGAGAGATTCTTACCTTTCATCATACTACATGCACACTCTACCAGAGTTCTATTTTTCCTTTCAAGAACTTCATTTTGTTGTGGAGTGTGAGGTACTGTAAATTGTTGTGCTATTCCATTATCTTTGCAATATTTTTTGAATTCCCATGATTTAGACTCCCCCCCTTGATCTGAATGGAGGATTTTGATGGATTTTCCTATTTTCTTTTCCACCATGGTTATGAATTCCTTAAAGTACTAAAAAAAATCACTTTTTCAGCTAAGGAAGTAAACTCATGTGTATCTCATGCAATAATCAATAAATAACAGGAAGTAAAATGCACCTCCTAAAGACCTAGTCTGCATAGGCCCACAAACATCAGTATGCACAAGATCTAACACATCTCTCTTTTTCTTATCAGGATTAGAGGGAAATTCATCTAGGTGCATCTTTCCTAATGCACATCCATCACAAGCAACCTTTTCATTCTTTAGCATGGGAAGTCCTTCAACCATATTCATTTTCTGTAATAACAATAACTCAGGATGATTGATGTGTCCATACTTTTGATTCCAAAGAATCTATGTTGGAATAGTGGCAGAAGTCAGTGCATGATGTGCTTTGCTGGTAACGTCAAGTTTGTATAGACCTCCTGCTCTGACTCCCGTTGCAACAGTTTGGAAGTGGTCTAGAAGATCCTTCACTATGTAATAATTATTGAAGAATTCAACCTTCAAGTTATGATCTGTAATGGTGGACACAAAGATCAAATTTTTCTTTATTCCTGGCACATACACAACATTACGAATGTGATGAATAGTATCATTTGGCAATGTCACAGGAATGTCTCCATATCCCTTGATCTGATGAGCGCGGTCATCTCCAAGATATATGCTGGCACCATTCTATGTTTCTTTAAAATTAGCATACCGATTTTTATTACAAGTCATATGTACTGATGCTCCAGAATCCACAAACTAGGCATCAAAATCATCTGTTTTAGTAGATAAAGCAGCGTTAGACACAAACATATTAAGATCCCGTGAGTCAAAATTCGGGGGTTCATCAATATCATCACTAGCAATAAATAATCTGAGATCTTGATTTGAAGATTTTTTTGCATAATGACCTGAATGTATTCTAGGTTTATTCCTAGCCTCATCACTTTTCTTCATATGACAGTCTTTAACAATATGTTCAGGTCGACCATAATAAAAGAAACTCTTTGAATCATTCCTATTAGATTGCATACCTTGATTTGGAGATTGTCTTCTCTGCGATGAACTTCTTGTCTGCCATGAACCGTCTCTCTGCCATGAATTGCCTCCTCTTCCTCTTACTCCTAATCTCCCTCTCGTAGATCTATTATTTGACCATAGTGCCAAATCTTTACTCGGAGGCTTCAGATTCCTGTGCATCTGTTCCTCTTGCAGCAAAATATCTGTCAGTTCTTCAAACGTAAGAGGTTTCTCCCTTGCTGCGAGACCTGTTATGAACATATGATAATCTTCTAGCATACCATTTAAGGTAATAGTGACCAGATTATTGTTGGAAACAACTTCCCCTATATTTACTAGCTTGTCATTCACCTCTTTAATATGACCCAAAAATGAACTAACAGATTCATTTCCATCCATTTTAATGCCTAGCAATTTAGTTTTCAAGAACAAAATGTGATTTGTGTTGCTAGTTTCATGCAATACTTTAAGAGTTGTCCATGTTGCAGTAGTTGTAGCATCTCTAATATGTGGAATTATGTTATCTTTAACTGACATGTGCAACAATACCTTTGCCTTGTTTTTGGGCTTCTCCCAGTCTTAGATCTGTGTTGTTGTCACACCTGCAGTTGCATCAGGTTTCAGTTCAGTTCCCTTTGCAATGTTCCAGGTACCATAGCCTTCCATGAGTGTCTGCATCTTGAATTTCTAGTTAATGAAATTCGATCCATCTAACTTGTTGGCTTCGTTGAGGTAGGTCTCTGTAAGTGGATTCGTCATCGCTACAATTTAGCCTATGCAAGTAAATCACCACGGATATGCAACTTTTTGTTTCTATGCCTTCGGATACCACCGATCCATCTCAATATCGGCTCTCAACTTTTACACACAAAATTTCACAAATAATATTCTCTTGAATAAACTTTAATATCCACTTATACTTCAAAATTATCCACTTTGAATAAAAATTCACTTTTAATAAGCTCCAAATAAAACCCTTGAGTAAAAATCCACTTCACAATTTCTTAAATCTCTTATCCACTTTAATAAACTTTATAGTATATATAAAGTTTAAACTCCACAAGCATACATTTTTTCCACTTTTAATAATAATAATAATAAAATGAATAACTCCTTCCACCATTTTCACCTCACGCTTTAGGAAACTATCATAATAAATTTAAATAACCTTTATAACTCCACTCCATCTCATTATTTAAAAGGAATGATCTAAGAGTTTAACTAGCTTTAATAAAAAACAACTCCAATGAAAACTTAGGCATGCAAACTACTAATTTGCCTTCACTCCACTCATGCAAACTTGCTCACGGATTTGCACAAGATGGGAGATGGTGGATCGACCCTCACGTTCCAATGCTCATGCAAATCATGGCTTCTCAAATTCTTATATACTCACGCAGAGCATTGTATGATCTGACGCTTTCCACATGCACAAGAAACAAACTTGATCCATCCATACAAATGTAGCAAAAACTCACGATTGGCCCAAGGTCGGCAAAAACTCTACGTCTTCAAACACCACACGCTTTCCACACCTCACACTTTTTCACAAATGCAATAGATCCAATTGCACCATATCTCAAAAACTCACGCAGCAGTCTTCACGCTGACCGTAACCTCCTCTTCCATGCAACTCGAACCCATGCGGCTCTTGTTATCCAGCCTCGCAACTCACTCTTGTGGCTCTGATACCAAGATAAAATATTCGAAACAAACAACATGGTGAGGCTATTCTCACTTCTATATTATTCAATGAAGACAAATTACATCCTTATATAGGAAAAGACTCTACCAAGTCGGTTACATGCAAGCCAAAGACAACTAGGCTTTCAACTATGAACTGACTCTTAACATGCCTAAAACTGACACTCACAACTAAAGCTTATAACTGGTGCTTACAACTAACGCTTACTCCATTATTTCCAAGTAATATCAGGTGCTCTATATGGGTTTGGTCAGTATTTAATCTTTTCTTTTAATTCATGCAGTTTGTCTATCGATGGAGGTGAAAATTTAGACATTCTGAGCCGGACTTGTGATTAGTTGGTTATATTTTCATCCAAATTGTTGTTTTAAATGTGGTTATTTCTTTCGGGAAATAGAAGTTTAGGCCCTGGAAACGAGACTTGATCAATAATCAATCTTTTATTTAGATTTCTTCTCTCCCTTGATTATATGCATGTGATTGGTCTTTATATATATGAGCTTTGGCTGGAAACAGGACTTGGTCAATAATCAATCTTTTATTTAAATTTCTTCTCTCCCTTGATTATATGCATTTGATTGGTCTCTATATATATGAGCTTTGGCTCTCTATCTGGATTCCATCAAGCTTAAGATTTTCTTTGAAAGTTTAATGTTAGCTAATTGAGTCAAAATTGGAAGAACATTTCAGTGTTTCTTTTATGTAAGCATGTCCTATACAGTTATGCTGTTGTTGAAATATTAGGTAAATTTCTAGGGATTTCAACTACCTCAATTTTCTGAGCCGAAATTTTGAGCATACATTGAATTTTCAGCCTGTTGATTGTAAAGGAGCAACAAAGGAATCTCCTTTTTCACATGTGACCAATGGTTGTGGTTTTTTAAAATTTTATATGTAATTTAGTGTTTCTTTAGCTGAAAATTTTCATTACCCTTTTCAGGAAACTTTCTGCAGGTGATTATGAAAGCATTGATCTTCTTCCTCTTGCACAGTTGATAATTTTGGAACTTCACATGAAGCTAGCAAAGATGCCAAAGTTTTATGGCATCGTAATTAAGGGTTTTTTTCACCAGCTAAAATTGGAATTTAGCTTGTTCCCTGGTTTATATGAATATGGTAAACCATTCTTTTCTGATTTTTTATATTGATTGGTAACCAAAGTAAAGGAGGAAGGAAAATAATTTAGCATTTGATCCAGGAAGGATACTTCGGAAAGGCAAGTGTGGACATATAAAGGAACAAAATAATATGACTCGGGATACAATCCCTTTCCTCATGTTGGTTTCTTTTGCTCTTTTTTTTTGCAACTTACAACACAATTTCCATGATTGTTCGCCACAGTAACAAATTAGATCATCCAGGTTTGGACATCATCGACGAAGTGAATGACCACTCGTCGTCTTTCATTGACCCAGTAATAAAGATGCCTCAATCAATGACAACTACTACCAAGATGACTTTTCATGTTGCTTTGACTTCCACTGATGCCCCTTACACAAAATGGTAGTTTCATATAATGTACTACTGGTATAAAAAGTTTAAAGATCAGCCAGGATCTGAGATGGGAGAGTTTACTAGAGTGTTGCACTCAGGACGGCCTGACAATCTTATGAATGAAATTCCAACTGTTGTTGTTAATCGAATTCCACCTGGATCAAATCGGGTATGATGTTATCACCTAAACTCTGTAAATCAATAATTTCTTCTATGTGAAGATGCATTTTTTTCTTAGATTAGACACCCTTTTAAGGCATTGTGGGTTTCTTCTATTGGTTTGTTGGTTACAATTTTTGACCATTGGTCACAATTTCATTTTCTATGAAGCCAGTTCACTTGCCCAAAACACATTTTAATGCTAGAGTTAGATATAACTGCCATCAAGGGAACCTAATTCTCTTATCAGTTTCAGTGGTTCAAGCACTTCCCCCTTTTGATCCATATCATGGATGTAGTTACATGTTATTTTCTTTCATTATTTCCATGTCTCATATAGGTTGTCTTATTTCTTGAATGTGTGTTTTTTTCAGTTTCACATGATTTTCCTTGAGCCGCACATCATGGATGGAGATACCCTTGTTTTGATCTTGTTTATTACCATGTGTGATTAAGGCTATCTCATACATTGAATTCATTGTTCCTGTCTGTTTCTTACCACATTTTCTAAGTCATATAATAGATGTAACTGCAGTTTTCCTTGTATTATCTTCTTGGTTTCCTTGACAGAATATTAAGCCACCTGATCAAGGTTTCAATCTAGTTATAGCCTACCCCATCCTAATGGCACAATTCTCAAAGGATCGAGATTAGGCTAAAGTCTCAAGCAATTGGTGGAATAGTTACCCCTTAGCCCTGGTATCCCTGAATGGAAGGAAGTCCATGATCTGCAAAGAAACCATCAACCCCAGGTTATCAATTTTGGATGCCTAAGTTTGGATTTTAATGCTATCATCCACATAGTGTAGGTTACTTTGTATAAATCCAAAGTCCACATTGGTTAATAACATTTTGAATTATCTTAAAATTATAATGCCTTTAGTAAATTGGACTACTATATTAACATCAAATTAATTGGTTACATATAATTCCATTATTCCTGATATTGTGTAGGTTACTTTGTATAAATCCAATATACAATGTTTTTATCTTTGGGTTGGACCTTGGATTTTTACACAGTTGATGCTGCCAATTCAAACTGTCATAAATTTCAAACACCAATACCAGGAATATGAAATCAGTTATTTGCACCAAGCAAACAATTTGGTAGACCTCATAGAAGTATAATCTGATATTGATATTGGTCATCAAAACCAACTACAACAACCACTACATGGAAGGCATAAAATATTCAAATTTGAATAGTTGTATAGCAAGCTAACTCAAAAGAAATTGAAAATAAACCTTTGATTGATAAGTGTTCGCAAGCGAGAAGTTTTAAGAGAAGGAAACTGCAGCTTGTCTCGGAATAGAGGATTAGCCTAAATAAGATTTTTAAGCTCAACTAACATGATATTCCTTGCTGACTTGGTATCTCCATATTTGGAAAGTTGTTAATTTTCCCCGGTGTTCAACCAAACATAACAAAAAAAACAACAATAAATAAATAAATAATAAAAAATGATGAAAAATAACATCTATGTGAAAAAGATCACAACCAGATGGCAAGGATGTCACCAATCAGGGAAATCCCCTTGGATCTATCTGCAACAAAAATGTACTATGACAAGATGTGTAACTTTGCTAATAATGTTGAAGCATGAGATTCCTTAAGAATATCTAAGAAAGACAAAAAAGTATGTATGTAACCCACGGGCTTACTTCTAGCAGACCCAAGATTATTTTCACACACAAACCTGAAATTCTCTATTGTAAGAAGCTGTGTAATTTCCTAACTCTTCATTGAAAGAAGAAAACACCTTTAGGTCTTTCAATAGAATTTCCACTGCTTTTGTTCGGTCTTGCCTGAGACAACATCACATGTATGTCAGAAAGTGTCAATCACCAATTCAAATAAGTCTCAGCATCAGACATAGAAAATATACAACAACACTCAAGATGACTGAAATTGAAGAATTTGTGGTATGGAATATATGTGTGATTTTTTTCTCAATCAATGTAACAAAAGCATCACAACAAAAAAGAAAAGTGGAAACAAATCATTTGTTACAAATTATACACATGCTAAGATCATTGATCATGAACATGAATGTATTTCATCATTAGAGAGCCAGAAACAAAAAAAGGACTAATTTCGCTTTGCAACACTTGTCACAGAATTCTTTTGAGTATGTAAATTTTTCATATGATGGAATGAAACCTCACCCAATGCCAACTTGTGTCAAAGAAGTGCAATGTAACTCAAACACATGATTTTTGGCATTTTCTTATTCTCAGAGTCTTTGGACAATGGATTATGTTGTCGACATCCAACTTGAAATTGAGATTTTGGATGATATGGAAATTGGAATTTTGGATGATATGGAAATTGGAATTTTGGATGATATTGGGAATTTTTCATAGTAATTTATAATCAATATATAATTACAAACAAAAAATTTATTTTGGTTGACCTTGGATATTTTTCAAAGTAATTTACAGTAAATACATAATTACACAACATAAAATTTTGGTTGATCTTGAACATTTTTCAAAGTAATTTAATTCCACAACATAATTTTCTTCCTTACCATAAGCATGAACATACTACATTACAAGGCTAATCTATGTTGTGTCCAATAATACTTGATCTTATGGAGTATTTTTCAAGATAATTTATGGTCAATACATAGTTACACAACTGAACTTCCTTCCTTATAAACATATTATATTACAAAGCCCCTAAAGTATGTTCCATGTTAATTTGATAAAGATGTATTTTCCATTTTTTTACTCAGTCTATTGGTAAAAGTGGAGAATTGATAGAATTGATGTGGAGAATTGATATTGTATTATTAAGGTTTAAGTTTTTTCAATGATAGGCCTTGTATTAATAAGCTTTAATTTTTTTTTAATTATAAGACTATATTACAAGGCTAATCTACATTGTGTCTAATACTAGGCTAATCGACATTGTGTCTAATACTAAATTCTTAAGCTTATGGATCATTTTTCAAGATAATTTATGGTCAATACATAATTACACAACTGAAATTTCTTCCTTATGAACAGATTATATTACAAAGTCAACCTACATTATGTTGAATCGACATAAATTATAACCATCATTACCACATTGGATTTATAACAATTAACATAAATCCAATGTTAATAGCGAGTATGTATAAAAACAAAGTAATTGGATTATTTTATAGGTTAATTGTATAACGTATAAATTTAGTAAGAGTAAATTTTGTTTATAATGCTATCATCCACATAGTGTAGGTTACTTTGTATTAATATCATCTAATATTATTAAATCTATATCGTATATTGGAACATGAAAAACTAATAATTTCAAAAAGGTATCCTACTTGATATGGCCTCTTCTGAATAGTGTTGTAATAAATGTCATGGGTGTTCTAGCCAACAAAACCTAAAACATTGCTTCAAGAATAATCTGCTTGATAGAGCACACACGGCTTGAGATAGTTCTAACAAAGAAGTGTTAGAAGAAACTGTCTTACTAGTATCTTTAGGTGAGGAGTCTGAGTCATGGTCCTCGGTCAAGCAATGTTGATTCCTCTCCCCATTCGTTCCAACTCTGCCTGATCAACTAATGAAGAAGAAGAATTAGAAGAAACCACCTTACCAATAGCTGCAGGTGAGGAGTCTGAGTCATGGTCATCGGTCAAGCTCTCCGCCTCTTCATTGTCTCCTCTCATTGATTCAACTCCCATTGCCTTCTTGAATTCTCTTGAATTACAGTTTAGCTCGCTCTGCAACCTTGGAATTAGGTTTTGGATATAACCAAGAAATAGATCTGAGCATGGTGAAAATATAATCGGGTAGAGAAAGGAGAAGGTCGGTGGTGCAACAAGGTGGTGGAGGGTGGAATACTCCGCCATTTTCTCTCACATTCGAAGCCATTCCTCTACGATACAATTTGTAGCATCCATGGAGAAAAGAAAAGGGTTCCATAACAGGTACGTCTTCATCGAATTTTCCATCAGATATCTCCTTTTTTTAAGCATGTTCATGAAATAACATTAGCATATATATGATTGAACATTCCAACAACAGGGTTTTGTATATGATTTTGTCTTCATAGCCACCATAACAAAATTGTTATGTACTGAGGAATTCGAATTGACTGAACAATGTGTTCTTCAAGGCATTTATGAAAAATAGTGATAGACACATGATTGATAAAGGTACAGGGTTTTCATTCTTTACACAATATATTGTCTCTAACAAGTATTTTAAATACATTTAAAAAAAACACTTTTCATAGCCATAACAATATATTGATATGTGAAGAATTGGTCACACAGGGGCATTTGCATACAGATTTTATCTAAGTTTGAAGTGCACAAAATTTAACAGTGGAAATGGCAGTTCATTTTGAGTCCTACAGGATTGAGATAGCTAATTTACATCCTGAATGCCAAGGAATTCTCCAAAGATCAGGTTGGCTTGAATTCTTTTCCAAGTTCCAGGACCAAAGTGTTGAAGTTACAAGGGTTTTTTCCCAGTCATTTGATGGAGAATGTGCCCATGTAGGCAACCTAACAATTCATATCTCTGAAAACTCCAAGCAGAATTAGTCAATGGTGCTCTCGGATTAGTCATGCAAATTGTATATGCATGAGGAACTAACCCTCCAAAATTTTCAACATATATTGTTTTGGAATTTGATAAATACATTGGCCCTCCATGGGAACAAACCCAACCAAAGCATGTACCAATTCCACCCATACAAAGGAGTAACAAGAAAAAAATCCCTCTTAAGATGGTCTAGGCATTGACTATCCATAAATCTCAAAGCATGACCTTGACAAGGTCTACCATTGACATTGGACACACTGAACGTCAAGGCTTGACCTTCAGGCAATGTTATGCACTACTACTATAGAAGGAATGTGAATAGCACTAGTGTTCTCCTTTGAACGCTATGAAAAAATGAAGGATATTGCTTATGTCTCACTACGAAAACAAGAATAGGCACACTTATCTTCTTTATTGCATACCTTTTAGATTCTTCTATATTGTACTCATATTTCAATACATGAACTATTTCACTTGGTCCATACTTCTATACATGATATGAAATAGTTTCAAATATTTACTACTAAATACCTATCAATCATACTTTGACCTAAACACCTTGCAACAAATCATTTCTTTACTCATAATTAATATACTATTACAATGCTAATCATAAAATAATAATATACTTGTAAAAAAAACACTTAAAAAAAAACTATATTATTCTTTTATGCGTTTCCTTTTCCCTAGTTCGGAGGTATGCTACTATTACATGAACTCATTCAAACAAATTTACATGATAAACTAAATCCTCCCAGTTTGACACTTTAAAACAAAATCCCACCTAATGCTTCGAAGTCTTGCTTATAAATTAAACTTAATATGTGCATGATCTCAAACATTTTATTTCTGCAACCTCCAACAAGTGAGACATGATCTTTGTAAACAAGCGAAAAAAAACTAAAACCCACTTCTTTAAATAAAATAATATATTTTATATATTTTTTTAATATTACATTAACTCATAACCTAAATCTCCAGTTTGACTCTGTAAAACAAAATCCCACCTAAAGCTTCAACGTCTTACTTATAATATTACATTTTCTTCGCAGCATAGATAACGCCGCGTTTGATGGGCTAGATTTGTTACTAACTTGCTTTCTTTCAATGTGAGTAGACGAACAGGTGGTAAATAATATATTTGATTCATTGTGGATTCGGTATTAGGATTGGGGACAGCAACCAAAGAAGGATCAACATTGTTCTGAGCAGTAACATGTGTTGGGCCTTACTTTAAACAGGCGAAGGATGCAATGAAGCCCCAGGTCATTACATACCCTATAGAGCAATAGGTAAGAGGCTATTTCTTCGCATCATAGCTAACGCCGCGTTTAATGGACTAGATTTGCTACTAACTTGCTTTCTTTCAATGTGAGAAGACGAACAGGTTGTAAATAACATATTTGATCTATAATCAGCCAGTCACAATGGGGTATAACAATAAATGGTAACGGCATTATACATTTGCTTCCAACCATGCTAGATTTAGCGTCTTGGTGAACGACCTGCAACCTGCACACACCTCAATTTCTTCTTATTTCATTCCGAGCATTCTCTTCACTTCGGAGCCTAATTGGAGAACGACGGCCTCAATTTCTGTACGATGTTTTATGTTTGCTTCCATCGCTTTGCAAGGCCGAATAGTTTAATGGATGATTCATGTTTATTTTCTCTCGGTTACAAACCTCCCTTCTTGTTTCTTGGAATCTGAGTGGAATTGCATTGTTATTTGTTACCATGTTTCGTTTCATCTTTAATTGGGTGTATTTTATGGCGGTTTCGGCGGGCACAGTCACTTGTCTACCAATCAAGCAAGAATTTGAAAATGTAGGGCAAGCAATTACCGCAAGGGATGTTCATGGGTGAAGTTCTCAAGCTTCTAGACTGGTGAGTAATGTTACTATTTCTCAACAGTATCATTCAAACAATTACGTGACATCACAAACTGTTGAAGGATTTACACATGAAGGAAAGGATGGCTACAATTACGTGACATCACAAACTGTTGAAGGATTTACACATGAAGGAAAGGATGGCTAGGACACAGTCTTTTACCTTATTAAAAAGGATTTTGGCACTTGTTATTTTTTCAATCTCAGTAATTATCTTCACAGTTGCTAAGGCACCCTCTTCTTAGGTGACCTGTATGTTTTACAGCGTGTCCATATTATTAACAATGGGATGCCAAACAATTAGTAATTATAAAGAAACAGAGTGAGTCCGAGATAAAAGTGCCCTGATTAAAAAAAAATAAGATGTAAGCCTTGAGTCTCATAATGGTTAAAACTTAAAATCATAAATATGTTTATATTTGTGGTTTTTAAGTTAATTTTTTTATTAAAAAGATAGTAAGCTAGTAATATTTATTTAGGATGTGTTTTGTTTTATTTAAAGTATAAAGTAGTGTTTGGCAGAAGTAGAAGCAATGTTGAAAAGTTTTTCGTTTTCAAAATATTTTTCATGCTGGTTGTTGATGGATGTTGGGTATGTGTTTTGTTGAGGCTAATTTATAAAAGGTTATAAAGATTGAAAGATTTATTCACAAGTCTCTTATTTAGTCATGTTTATAGGGAACAGGGCACTGGAGCTCATAGACTTTAAAAAGAAGGATTGTTGTTGGAATCTGGGAAACGAATGTCTAAGAAGTGGTGGATGGTAATTCTACTATTTTCCATAAATCATCTAAGAAGTGGTGGAGGGTAATTCCATTATATGAGAACATGCATTTTTCTTATAGGGTTTTTTGAAGTTATGATACTCTTACCTATTTGGACTTTTGGAGGGACAAGTTTCACCTACATGATCTACTCTTTCTAGATGATGCATGCTACACTATCTTGATTTTGATGGGGAATACCTTTGATAGAGAAGGTTGTTTTATAGGACTTTCAAGTTTTTGTAAGAAAACTATAAGCTATATGATTATTATGTAAGACAAACTATGAGCTACATCATAGTATGAGACTATCTATTGGACATGTGATTATTATGTGAGACATACTTTGAGATACATAATAATATCAGTGTGTAGAAAGACTGCATGGTGTTGGTATAAAAAAATGTCACATTTTAATGGTTTAAGTTGTTTGAGAAAGAAGTGGACATTATGAACATTTGAAAAATGTAATTTTACTTTTGACATAAATAAAATTATGTAAAAAATGTAATTTTACTTTTGATATTTTAATGGTTTAAGTTGTTTGATAAAGAAGTGGACTTTATAAACATTTGAAAAATGTAATTTTACTTTTCACATAAATAAAATTATGATTTTTTTTGTGTGGAAAAAAAAAACAGGATTAATTTTAAAAGACCAAATAATTTTAATGCATACAAATTTATTTATGAATCTTTTCCATAAACAATTTAAGGAACTTTGCACTAAAAGCAACAAGTAAAATTATAATATTACATATCTTAATAAGGTTATGATTGTGCATTTATTTTAAATTGTTTTTGAGTACTATATTTTAATTTGTGAAAAAAAGATCTTAATTTTAATCATTCTAAGAGAACTAAATTACATTTTGTAGGTGTTTTAAGCACAATCCAGTGATTGGTAAAGTGGTTAAAAAATAGAAGCCCAAAATGATCTAGAAGCTGGTTAATAAACCACAAATAAATATACAATAAATGAGTTGAGAAAACAACATTGAAGAACAAGAAACCCCTCCACAAAATTGAAAAACAAGAATCTCCTCCACGAAAGACACTTTGAGAAATCAATCTCAAAGAAAATACCAGTGGACAGAAGAACCAGGTTAGAGCAAATCTCTCACATCAAACAAACCAAAAGCCAACTACATCATAAACCCCAACCTACAACACCCACCAAATAGACCCCAATCTGAACATACATCAAACCATGAAAAAACCAACAAAACCAAAAAGAGGAACTGCAATCCACAAACCCAACCGCAACAAGGTAGAACAAATGCTCACCAACCCAAATCAAAGCCACTCCAGATCCCCTCTAGGGAGAGAGCACGCCACTCGCGATCACGAAAACGGTCACGAAAACCTTCTAGCACATACCCAATGATTCTAACCAGGGGTCTGCAGCCCGCAATCACCAGATCCAATAAAAATAAAGGAAAATATGAGGAGCATGACCACCACCAAAAGGCGACTACAAAGGAAAACCACCTCGGGGAGCCCTACGTCAAAACAACAAACCAGATCGGATCGCAAGAAACAGATCCGCAACACTGCACTCGACACCGACAATCACAAGCCATATCCAACGGACCAGAGATCACCAAGGACACTCCACAAAAACAAAAAAATACAGGCCTGCTTCAGGCCGCTACAAAGTTTATCTAACACTGCGGCTAGGGTTATATTGAAAGAAAAATAAATTAAGAAATAAGATTTTTAATTTGGAAAAAATGTGAAAAAATGATTGATTATCAATTATTTTTATTAATGTATTTATAGGCTAGGGTTATATTGAAAGAAAAATAAATTAAGAAATAAGATTTTTAATTTGGAAAAAATGTGAAAAAATTATTGATTATCAATTATTTTTATTAATGTATTTATAAATTATTAATTTTTTAAATTATGTGTAAAAATTAAATATTTAAATTTAATTATATCTTAAATGCAATAATTTAATTATATTTATTTTATAATATGAAACGAAAATAGTTAAAACTGTAAATAATTTATATTTGAAGATTGATCGAATTTAAACTTATGTTATGTTATTTATAAAATTAATTGTCTTTATTAAAAACAAAATTTATAAAATATATAAAAATAAAAGGAAAATTGTTAAGCTTTACTTGTATATCTTCTTTTTCAATAAATTATGATTATTGATTTTTGGTTATTACTTAGTTTTAAGTAATATGTTTTAAAATATATTTGTAAATAATTATGTAGATAGATATTATAAGTTTTTAAATATGTATATAAATAATTATATAATAAATTTTGATTAGATTGTTATATTATTTGTAATTTATTTTTATATTTTTAGAGTGAAAAATAAATTAAAGAAATCATTTTAAGAGTCCAAAATTTTCGAGTGTCATTTTAAGGCATTGAACAAAGTTTTTTGGGGGTTTTGGTGTCCAATAACTTTCTTACGCCTGCTAAGTGTGTTCTACACTGCTATATGTGATCAAATAAGAGTTGGTATGGAAAATTTATGCCTCTTGCAACTTGACCTATCGTATTGACCATCATGGTAAGAGAGGATGCCACTTGAACCCCCCTTACTGACATATATGGGGCAGGCTAGCCATGTATGTATGAAATTTCAAAAAGATTCTAAAAGGTCCAAACAGTTGAGATAAACATCTGAGAGTGGTATTATGTGAGAATAACAAAGGAAGAGATATTCTAGAGCATCCATACATGCCACACTTCTAAAGAAACACTTTCGGGAGTGCGTCTTTATTTGTACTTGCATCATTTCTATTCTAAAGAAACGAGAGTATAGCACCCTCACATTATAGCTAGGTTTTCTCCAATGTTGGGTTTGCCAAGTCATATCTTGTGTTTATTTGTGGATGGTTCTAAAGGAAAATTAACCTTAATAGTAAAGGTTTTAGTATTTTATTAGATGTGTTGTGGAAATTTTAATATTTTATTAAATGTATTGTGACAAATTGTTCCAGTGAAATATCCACAACACTTTACAAATTGTTAATTGTCTTTATAAAAAGTAAACCTAAGGAAAATTGTTAAATGTTACATATATGGGAAGTAGCATGATTGGGAAACCCTCTTTTTAAATAAACTCTAGAAATATTTTTGATATTTTTTTTTTATCATTTAATTTTAGAAAATACTTTTTTAAACATGTTTATACATAATTATATAGATAGAAAATTTAATTTTTGAAATAATATAGAGGGTGCAAGATTGGACGGGAATGCATTCAATAGTCATATCTTAGAAAGATTGAATTAATTTTAGGTAATATTTTTTTAATAAGTTTATAAATAATTATATGGATAGATATTTTTATTTTGAAAATAAGATGGTGGAGATACATCCAATAGTAATATCATTCTTTAATCTTCATTATGGATAATTTAGTTGTTCCACTATTAATTATGAGATTAGAGATATCAATTACGAGGTTAAAAATGTCTATTATTAGAAGATGAGATATTTTTGGTTCGCACATAAGATCTTCACTTAGTACCTTGTGAGTTGGTAAGATATTTTTGATTGGCACATAAAATCTTTACTTAGTATCTTATAAGTTGGTGGGATATTAAAAATTAGTCTTAATACATTGGTAAATAACATATCTATATGAAAAAATAGTGATCCCTATTCCCTATCTACATATTAATACAGATGTGAAACAATAGTGATCCCTATCTGCATATTAATATATCCCTATCCGCACATTAATACAGATGTGAAAAAATAGTGATCCCTATCCCTATCTGCACATTAATACAGACGTGCTAGCTGTTTTCCTCTTAAGACTGGTATACTAGGAATACGCTAGTATGGACTCCTTCCTATTTATATTTTCGCGACCAAAAGGATTGTCAAAAAAAATTGGAAAACCACAAGGAATTGTGGAATGATGAAGGTCGTGGAAGAAGAATCGAGAGAGCAGAACTATGGATAAATAGCAGAAATATGCTATTTAATTATTTTTAAGTGAAAATCATTTAAATTTAAATTTAAATAGATAATAATAAAACATATAATAATAAAGCATATAATATAATTTAAAAGAGGAGTATTCATTTATTCGTTGGATTTAAAGAAATATGAATATAAATTAAATGAAATTTGTTTATTTAATTAATTTTTGTAAATGATAAAAAATATAAATAAATTAAAATTAAAATAGATAATGATAAATAATTAAAATTAAAATTGAAATTATGTGGAGAATTATTCAACATGAACTCATTATAACCACCTTTAAAGTAGTATATTATCATAAGTACAAGTTTTATGATGAGAACACTATTCAAAAATCCCTTTACTCAAGAATAAATACAAAATATCTTCTACAAGAGGTGGGACCTTTGATATATGCTTCATTAACCACTTTTGCTAGACAATAAACAATAAAAATACTCCATCAAGTGCACCCTAGGAGAGAGTGCCTTGGGACCACATTGAAACCATCATCGCATATTAAATTCCATCTAATGAATGTGCTTTTGAAGAAAGTGGGCATTGCGGTCTAGAAGAATGTGCATTGATAATCTCTTTGAGTAAAACATAGTTACCAAATTAACGAGAACTCTAAGAGTTCTCCCTTTTTAGGTGGTTTTTCGATATTTTAAATTTTTCAATCCACAATGTTTACACATTTTTTTTTTAAATGCTTATTTTTCATCTATTTTCATTTTTTTCAATTTTTATTTTTTATTTGTTTTTATTTAATGGTGTTTTTAGTCATTTTTTAATGCTTCTTTCAATATTAAAAATATTTTTTACCATTTACTTTTTTGAAGTTACGAATTTTCATATAATTCTGTCTTCTTAATTAATTTATTGTTCCATACTTTTAGAATATAGTGGAAAACACCATTCTTAACACATTGTTTACCTTTTCTTCAATACATAGAAAAAAATTGTAGTTAAATAACACTATTTTTTAATATTTAACAAAAAAAAAATATAACTCATTTTTTTTTATATAAATTAAAAACTAAGAAAAATTAAAAAAATTAAAAAACTGAAATTAGAAATAAAAATAAAATAACAAATTTAGATAATAAAAAAGATCAAAAAGAAACTTAAAAAACT
>ML779828.1:340824-398123 GCA_009831015.1 Picea engelmannii | reverse complement strand
CTTTGTGATATGATAAGGATCTAATTTTACACATTGAATGCTCTTGTCTTTGGTGAACTTATTGAAGAAGTGATATAAGATATTTATCTTTGTTTAATAATCATTGACTTCGTCAATAATTATATCCAATCATTGCTCACATAGTAGAGGATAGTCATTGATATTATGAAGTACTAACCCACTGCAAGCACATTTCTAGTTTTATTTGTCTTGTCTCGCAAACAGGTGCCATCCAGTGGAAGACATTCTTCTTGACCATCTCATCTTTGGGCAGTAATCTGTAAAGGGAACCTATCACTTTGATCCATTATACCTTTATCCCTTCATTAAACTCAGATTGCTTAGGGACGTCTCCCTTGGACTAGCCATCCTAAATAGAAAGAGCTCCCCATTGAGGTGACAGTGGGTGGGGAAGCTCCTGTTACGCCGGTTTTAAGCCTTGACTCAAGCTGCCTAAACCCTTCCTACAAACCGTGCGATAACAGGAACATAAGTTATGTTTTTGTACATAACTAAACCTTATTGATTACAACTGAACTTTGTTTCTTCCTCATTTGACTTACTATTTTGATATTTTTCTTGAATTTTTTTATAATTCCCATCTTTTTCTACTGTTGCCACAATTTTTTGTTTTAAATCAGATTGTATATAATTTGCTTCTAAAATTGCAATTAACTTCCCATTGAGTTCATCTACTACCTTATTTTCCTTTCCTTTAATATGTTTTATTTCAAAATCGTATTCACTTAGAAAAGCTAAGCATATTGCTTGCCTTCCGTTCACATTTGGTTGTTCAAATTAATACTTAAGGTTGATGTTGTCGGTTTTTAGAAAACAACTTCTACCCAATATATAACATCGCCACATTTTTAAAGCATGTGTGATAGTTGTCAATTCCAAGTCATGTGTTGCATAATTGGTTGTATGAGGTTTAAATTTTCATGACTCATAAGCAACTACATAATTGTCTTGCAACAATACACCTCCCAACCCTTATAATGAAGCATGTGTCCAGAACAAAATGTCTTTATGTGGATCTGATATCTTCAGAATGGGTATTATCATCAATAATTGTTTTAACTTTTCAAAAATCTCTTGACACTTCTCATTCCATTTGAATCCGATTCCTTTTCTTTGTAACAAGGTTATGAGATAAGCCAATTTTGAAAACCCTTCAATAAATCTATAATAATATATTGTAATATCCATAAAGGATGAGACATCTGAGACATCCTTTGCTACTAACTAGTCTATAATGGCTTTGAGCGTTTCAGGATCAACTGAGATTCCTTCCCCTGAAATCACATGTCCTAAATACTTTATTTTATCTTGATAGAATTCACACTTACTAAACTATGCGTACAATTGATGTTGTCTCAGTGTTTACAAAACCAATCTCAAGTGTTCATCATGTTCTTCTCTAGTTTTTGAATAAATCCAAATGTCATCTATTAATACAATCACAAACTTATCCAAATATTTCCTTAACATGTTGTTCATTAAACACATGAATGTTGCAGGTGTATTTGTTAGACCAAAAGGTAACACTACGAACTCATAGTGTCCATATTGTTGAAATAATGTAACTTCGAAAAATATTATAATTAAGTTTGAGTTATTATTTAATAGATCAAATCTTCTTTTGCATATTGATCAAGCCAAGTCTTGTATAATATCAAATCCCCTTTTGTGGATTGGTCAAACTATATTTTGTATGGTGGTATTTGTAAATTCGACCCCTAGTATTTATAATGTGGTTTTAACCACTTATAGGAGAAGTCAGGCCCACTAAGTGAAGTGACATAACCCTAGCACCTCCTCAACTAGTATTTATATGTGAGGATGGTGCTTCACTTATACACACTCACACTCACTCATCTAGTGTGTATATCTTGAAGGAAGTTGCAGTTGCAAGAGGAAGGAGAAGAGAGACACATGCTCAGTATTAGTTTATTTTTGGTGTTTTGGTCTTAGTCTTGGCATTGTATTGACAATCTATTATTGAGGAATTTTTGTTGGATTTTCTCCCCCGTGAGGGTTTCTGAGGATAAAATGTTGTGTACCTTGTGATTGTGTTTCTTTGAGTGATCCTCTTTTTTATGTTTTTTTGGAAATGTATTAAATTTGGAAATGACCTAACAACAACAGTAAAAACTTAATATGCTATCAGAGTTTGAATGAATAGAGCATCTTTCACTAGGTATCTAAAATGTCATTATTGTCGTATAAGAAAATTAGGGGTTTTTACTGAAGATAAAATTTTGACCAAAAAGTATCTTAGGAAGTGCACCCTACCCTAACACATCTTTTGACAGCTTGAAAAAACATTTTCAGTGGTCAGATTCTCTAGAAAGTAAAAACCTAGTTTTGACTGGTACCAGAAAACCAGGAAACCAAAAGCAGTACTAGAAGTACCAGTACAAAATATTGCAGGTCAAGTTTCAAGGGGTAAAACTTGAAATTTTTTGAAATAGTTATCTCCAACAAACTCGCCTCAGCCCAACGCATCTCCTGGTAAGAACAGTTTCAGTTTTTGAGTAATTTCATTTTCTGGTCATTTTCATAGCTCCAGGTCAATATGTCTACAAGGACCAATATTGTTGATAATGTAGAAGGTGTGTAACATTTTCGTACCTGGAAGTACAAAATTGGACTCATTCTTGAATAGAATGACCTTGCAAAATTCATAAAAGAAAATGTATAAGAACCCAAAGAAGATGCAGCCAAAGAGAAGTAAAATAAAGACACGATTAAGCATAAAAGAATGATTGTAGATTCCATTAAAGACCACTTGATCCCTCAGGTATATTCTAAGAATACTCCAAAATACATGTTTCATCCCTAACCAAAACGTATGAAGGAAATAACATCAACCAGAAGATGAACTTGAGAGCCCAAATCAAGAATACAAAGATGCAAAAGGAGAAACAATTCAAGACTATTTCTCTAGGGTTTGTCAATTCAAGGAACAATTAGAAGCAATTGGAGACAATTTCTACGAAGATGAAATCATTATGAAAACTCTTAATGGTCTCACAATACCTTGGGAATTCTTCATCCAAACTATTTGTGCAAGAAAATAAAAACACATTTTTGACGGTTTATGGGAAGAATGTGTTCAAGAAGAAGAAAGAGTGGATAACCAAGAAGTTGTTCTATTAAGATATGAGGATCAATCCCTATCTTCTTATGCTAAGGGTGGAAAAAAAAGGTTTCATTTTCAAAAGGGTACCCACTTTCATAAATAATCTTACTCTCCAAAGAGATTCCAAAAGTATCATAAGGGTCAAAGAAAGGGAAAATATTTCTCCTATCAATGTTATCATTGTGATAAGATGGGACATATTGATAAGAATTCTTCTTCCAGAATGAAAGAATACAAAAGGAGAAATAAAAAAATACATCATGCCCATGCAACTAAAGATGATGAGTCATCCAAAAAGTTAACTAAAGAAGATATTGAAGATTATGTTTTGTTTTCCACCCTCTCGGGATATATGTTACCTGGAGAGGATTCTTGGCTCATAGATAGTGGTTCCTATAGGAACAAGACATGTCGGAAAGACATTCTCTCTAGACTTATAGAAAAGGAATTCCCCAAGAAAGTTTCACTTGGAGATGATTATCAATACCCTATCAAAAGAATGGGAGAATCCACCTACAAATTTGATTTAGAAACTTCGATGAGAATGAATGGTGTACTCTATGTACCAGGTTTGACCAATAACTTACTTTCTATCTCAACCCTAGATAAGAAAGGTTTCAGAGTTTCATTCATGGATGGTGAAGTTCTTATGTGGTCTAAAGGAAAAACTATTGAAGATGATTTTGTTATTGGAACATAAGAAGGTGGCTTGTTCAAGTTAAAAGGTCACTCAGATGTAGCCTTGACTCACTCCACTAGAATTACTTGTGAAATTTGGAATAGAAGGATATCTCACATAAACTACAAATCCTTACCATATGTGAGGATGGTAGTTACATGTTTACCATAATTAAAGGTTGATCATGAAGGTGTATGCAAGGGATGTGCACACAGAAAGAACATAAAGAATCCTTTTCCAAAGAGAGACAATAAAGAAGAAGGAATCTTGGAACTTGTCCACTCAAATGTATGCGGTCCAATGCCATCAACCTCTCTAAGAGGGTATGCATACCATGTATCATTTATTGATGATTACTCTCATAAGACTTGGGTTTATTTATTGAGATCAAAAGATGAAGTACTTGCAAAGTTAAAGGAATTCAAAGCCTTGGAATAAAATCTCTCCAAAAGGAAAATCAAGATACTCATGTCAGATACTGGAGGAGAGTACACGTCAAATGAATTTGGAAGATTTTGTAGAGATGTCGGTATTAAGAGGGATCTCACCACTCCCTATAATCCTCAAAAAAATGGTGTATCAGAAATAAAGAATAGAATGATTATTGAAGCAACGCAGACTATGATTCATGATCAAGATATTCCAATGAACTTATGGGATGAAGAAATAAGAACAACAATATATGTCCAAAATAGATTATCCCATAGTGCACTTGGATTTAAAACTACCGAAGAAATGTTCACTAGAAAGAAGCCAGAAGTAAGCGATCTCAAAATATTTGGTTTTCTAGTATTTGTACACATTCCAAAAAAAAAAGAGAACTAACTTGGATCCTTCAAGAAATAAGGGAATATTTGTTGGATACTGTGATGTCTCTAAGGAATTCATAATTTAGATACTGGGTTACCATCATATTGAAATCAACAAATACGTAACCTTGTATGAAGATGCATCACTCAAAAGATCAAGGAAAATCCATCTTGAAGAAGTATATGAAGAAGAACCTGTAGCTCCCATAGTTGTAGAACTAGTGAAGGACATTATAGTTACCCCTAATGATGAGATTCTAGAAGATCATGATATGATAGAATCTCAAGAACCTCCCTGTATGAAAATCTCTCACAAGAGAAATCCAACTTGGGAAAGAGAACTTATTCAAGATGTAGAGAAGTATGGTGCCCCAGAAGGAACGATGAGACAAAGAAAGAAACCTAAGCCATTCTCTAGCTATATGGGCTTGATGTGTGATCTCTTAGAAAATGAACCTACTTGCTTTGAAGAATCTGTTCAGATTAAAGAATGATAGAATAATACTCGTCAATTATAAATAATTATGTATGGGAAGTAGTTCACAGACCAAAGAACAAATATGTGGTATCTTCCAAGTGGATATACAAAATAAAACATACAGTAGATGAAAGTATTGAAAAACATAAGGCAAGATTTGTGGCTTGTAGATTTTCTCAAAAGGAAGGTATCGACTATGAAGAAACATTGGATCCTGTAGCCATATACACTTCTACCATAACCATCATAGCTCTTGTAGCCAAAATGAAGCAGAAGTTGCATCAGATGGATGTGAAAAAATATTTCTTAAATGGTGTTATTGAAGAAGAAGTGTATATAGAACAACCACAAGGGTTTGAAGTTGAATATAGAAAGAATCATGTCTACAGGTTGAAGAAATCTGTGTACGGGTTGAATCAAGCTCCTAGAGCTTGGTATGGGGGAATTGATAGTTTCCTGACAAGCTTGGGATTTACCAAAAGTAATGTTGATCCTAACCTTTACTTCAAGGTTATGAATGATGAGCTAGTTATATTGCTACTATATGTGGGTGATTTATTCTTGACTGGAGAATAAAATATCATCACAGATTGCAAGAAGAATCTCACCGCAGAGTTTGGGATGAAAAACCTAGGCCCGATGCATTAATTCTTAGGTCTTGAAGTTTGGTAGAGCCCAGAGAAGATCTTCCTTAAACAAGGGAAATATGCAGTTGAAATACTAAAGATATTTGACATGTTAGAATTTAAAGCCATGAACACACCCATGGAAACAAATTTGAAACTCCTAGTTAATACTTCATCAGAGTTGGTTGATGCTACTCTATAGAAACATATTATTGGATCATTGATGTATCTGAAAAATACTAGGCTAGATATATGCTTTGATGTGAACACCTTGAGTTAGTATCTGGTGGAGCCCAGACGTGTTCACCTTGTAGCTCCAAATCATGTGAAGAGATACCTTAAGGGTACGTTGGATTATGGTCTCTATTATAATGGAGATCATAACTTCATAGTATATGGTTATAATGATTCATATTGGGTTGGAAGTGATTCATATAGAAAGAGAACTTCAGGATGTTGTTTCAGTTTGGGGTCATCCATGACTTCATGTCAAAGAAGGTAGCAATAGAATATTTCTCTCAGCACGACATAAGCAAAGTAAATTGCAACAAGTTCTACCGGTTTTGAAGCGATATGGATTCATAAGCATTATTTCTTAGGTCTTGAAGTTTGGTAGAGCACAGAGAAGATCTTCCTTAACCAAGGGAAATATGCAGTTGAAATACTGAAGAGATTTGACATCTTAGAATTTAAATCCGTGAACAAGCCCATGGAAACAAATTTGAAACTCCTGGTTAATACTTCATCAGAGTTGGTTGATGCTACTCTATACAAACATATTATTGGATAATTGATGTATCTGTCGAATACTAGGCCAGATATATTCTTTGTTGTGAACACCTTGAGTCGATATCTGGTGGAGCCCAGACGTCTTCACCTTGTAGGTGCAAATCATCTGAAGAGATACCTTAAGGGTACGTTGGATTATGGTCTCTATTATAATGGAGATCATGAATTTAGACTGTATGGTTATAATGATTCATATTGGGATGGAATTTATTCAAATAGAAAGAGAACTTCATGATGTTGTTTCGGTTTGGGTTCATCCATGACTTCATGGAAAAGAAGGTAGCAATATAATATTTCTCACAACATGACATAAGCGAAGTACATTGCAACAAGTTCTATTAGTTGTGAATCCATATGGATTCAAAAGTTGTTGACAGGTTTGTTCAATATAGATAAGGAGACGACCGTGATTCTATGTGATAACCAGAGTTGTATAAAGATGACAGAGAACCTAGTGTTCCGTGATAAGTCGAAGCACATAGATATACAACATCACTACATTCGTGATATGGTGTAGAGGGGAGATTCAAAGATCTAATATGTTGGCACAAATGAGCAGGTTGTAGATGTGTTGACCAAGCCTCTATCTCGTGTGAATTTTGAGTACTTCCGAGACAAGCTTGGTATTGTCTGAAAGGACCTCCCTTGAAAGGGGGAGTGATTCTAATAATACTATGGTATCCTAACCAAAAATGGGTATCTCCATTAATATTTTATATCCTATGGGATTGATCATCCCTTGGAATATCTCGAAGGTCCGATAATGATGGTATGTAAGAGTACCTGTGCTTGTATATGCTAGATGTGGTCAATAGTGGTATCTCCATTAGGAATTTATATCCTAGGTAATATTATGATTCATGGGAAGATCCCAAAGGTTCGGTAAGGATGGTATGTCAGAGTACTATGTGGTATCTTTTTATGATTCTATATCCTAAGGAATCTTATGATTCTTGGGCAGATCCTGAAGGTCTGGTAAGGATGGTCTGTCAGAGTATCAAAAATGTCGTTGTTGATACACTTGCCTCATTTTGTTGCGACATGTTGATGATGTTGTTGTTCCAGCTTCGTGCTATTTATGATGTTGTTTCAACTTCATGCTTTTGATGATGATGATGATGTTACTCCAGCTCCATGATGTAAATGATGATGATATTGATGATGAGAAAAACTTTTCATGATTTATAGATGTGTCAATCAATGTTCTAGATGTTCATGATGATGTTTCTCTCTCCTTCTCTTGATGATGTTGTATTGGGTCATGTCAGTAGAATACCCTTGTTGTTAAGGGGGAGTGTTGAAATAATGTAACTTCGAAGAATATTCTAATTAAATTAGAGTTATAATTTAATAGATCAAATCCCCTTTTGCAGATTGATCAAGTCAATTCTTGTATAATATCAAATCCCCTTTTGTGGATTGGTCAAACTATATTTTTTATGGTGGTATTTGTAAAGTTGACCCCTAGTATTTATAAAGTGCTCTTAACCACTTTTAGGAGATGTCAGCCCCACTAAATGAAGTGACATAACTGTAGTTCCTCCTCAACTATTATTTATATGTGAGTATGGTGTCTCACTTATACACACTCACACTAACTCATCTAGTGTGCATATATTGAAGGAAGTTGTAGTTACAGGAGGAACGAGAAGAGAGGAGCATGCTCAACCTTAGTTTATTCTTGGTGTTTTGGTCTTAGTATTGGCATTTTATTGACAATCTATTATTGAGGAATTTTTTTCTAGGTTTTCTCCCCCATGAGGGTTTCCCATGATAAGATGTTGTGTACCTTGTGATTGTGTTTATTCAATGATGCTCTTTATGTTTTTGTTTTTGAAATGCATTAAATTTGAAAATAACCTACCAACAGTAAAATATTAACACATACCTGGTTCGAAAACAAGTCTTATGAATATCTTCATCTTTAATTCTAACCTAGTGGTATCCTGACCATAGGTCTATTTTTGAAAATATTTTAGCCTCTCCGACTTGGTCAAAAAATTTGTCAATACGTGGTAAAAAATACTTATTTTTTATCATCATTTTATTTAATTTCCTATAATCAATACAAAGCATAAATGTTCCACCCTTATTTTTAACAAACATGACCAATGCTCCTCGTGGAGACACACTTGGTCTAATGTATTGTTTATCCATTAACTCTTGAAGCTGCATTTTCAATTTATGCAACTCAAGAACACTCATTCTGTAAAGTGATTTAGATACCGATGCAAATCTGGGTACTAGATCTATTGCAAAATCTATGTCCCTTCTAGGAGTTAGTCCTGGTATTTCTTCCGAAAATACATCCTAAAACTTGCACAATATATGATCAATGGTTAAAAAAAATTTAACCACCTTGTATTTGTTTTCATTTATATGCACAACATATATTTCACAACCTTTTATTTCATTTAATTTCAACTGTAAAGAATAAATATGCCTTACTGACACACCACAAAGTATTCCCTTAATGGTTTTTCCTTGTCCAAGTTCACTTAAACAATCAAAAGTTTTGTTTCAATAATTTACAATAGTTGAATGCTTTTCAAGCCAGTCCATGCCTATGAGTAAATCATAAGACCCTAATGAAAATATGATTAAATCTACTTTAGTTTCCATACCATCCATGGTTACCATGCATTCTTTGACCAACTCCACAACCTTTCATTTTGTCCCAGTAGTAAATGTACTAACCATGATTTCATATGCTTAAGCTTATTTAGTTTACAATATTCTACTATATTAGGGGAAAGATAACTTAAAATTGCGCAAGGATCTATTAAAATAGATACATATTTTTTTATTTATCATATCTTCAATTTATACCATGGCGGATCAATGATCAACTTGTCGATTCTCTAGGGCTACATTAATTTTATCCGTACATCGTGCCATGTCATTAACTGTCATTGCTTCTTGAATATTGTGCACTATCATATTTCTGTTTTTATTCCAAGGACAATCTCTATATAGATGAGTTTTTTTACAGCCCCAACACTACAAAGGTGGTCGATCTCTTTTGCTGACACATCATGCCATGCCATTAACCATTGTTTCTTCTTGAATATTGTGCACTGCCATATTTATTTTTTTATTCAAAGGATAATCTCTATATAGATGAGTTTTTTTACATCCCCAAGACTACAAAGGTCGTCGAGCTGTTTTGCTGACCAAATCTGTAGGTTACTACTATTGTGAGCTGATACACTTGGTTGTCCATTAAATCTATTCCTTTTAACTTGTTCACTATATGACGAGTGATGTTGATGTTTGATTTTAAATCTTTTGTTTATTAAAGGGAAGAAAATTTGTGTCCTTTAATTAAAAAATATAGTGAGTCCATTATGGAAATAACATTCCAGTTAGGTTTTTGTAGCTATGTCCATTATGGAAATAACATTCTAGTTAGGTTTTTGTAGCTATGTCCATTATGGAAATAACATTCCAGTTAGGTTTTTGTAGCTATGTAATATATGTACATGGTTTATGCTTTCTTTCTTTCACATTCCAAAGAAAATAGATTTTATCTAATATGCAGTAAAAGAGTTTTCTACAAAAATACATATTCCAAGGATATTCTCTTATATAAAAAAAGTTTATAATGCAAAAGGGGTTTCTATTTTACCCAAGAGTATAAATGTACCACAACCTCTTTTTATGCATTTGAAATATTTCTCACTGATAAACAAATGAATATTTGTTATAAGTTCATATATAAATTAAACATTTATAACTATGCTGCTTCTATTTCAAGAAAATAGATTTCCATTTATTTTTATTCATTGTGTTCATAATCATAAATAAACTTTTACTATTTGAAATAGGAATTTCATTGCTCATTTTCTGTAATATTTTTTTGTCTGCCTTTTTCTTTAAAATAATAATAAACTGAGCTTCTCTATTTAATCGCAAATCTAAACATTTTGAATTAAATACTATTGTAACTATTTTTTGTTTGACAACATAGGTATTCCAACATAGCACAATCACCTTCAGTAACCACTCACATAACCATATCAAAAATCAACACACTGATGTTTTCACGTGGTAAAACCCCTATGGGGAAACATCCATGGCCCCAACCAACACGGCCACTTGGAGCAGTTTATTAATGCAAAGAAAAAGATTATAGAGAGACTTTACAAGAGAGTTTATCACAATCGATCATCGGCAAATGACCCTACATGCTCTTTAAATAGATACAATGGACCAATCGAGTGTTAAGCCACAAATCAATGGTTGTTAAGATCGAGGAGAGTATGAACCATCGGATCACTCTATGTCGGGAACATATCCTGACCGTCAAATTTCCTAACTACAAATACATACTAATGCATACTAAAGAAACACACTAGAAACACACTTTTACCTAATGACACAATAGACCAAGTAGATCTTACTAACTCCTAAGTGTTTAAATATCCTAACATCCCCCCTTAAGAACAAATTTGGACAGGATTGAATAATTTACAATAGTGACACAATAGGAGAAGGAAAGTTAGAGCCTATCCCCACTTAATGACAACTTCCTAAACTCCTAACATAGATCTAAGTTTGGAAAACTTCACTTCGGTAAGAGACTTTGTGAAAATGTCTGCAACTCGATCTCCTGTAGGGAAAAAGAGCACTTCAATAACTTGATAATGAATGAGATTTATGATGAAGTGCATGTGTATCTTGATATGTTTGCTACGCTGATGTTGAATTGGGTCTTTGGAAAGCTTGATGGCACTCTGATTGTCACACCAAAGGCTGGTCAGATGCTGGTGCTGGAATCCAAACTCTAAAAGGATTTGTTGAATGCACAGGGCTTCCTGACTTGCATTTACCACTGCTCAATACTCTGCTTCAGCTGAAGAAAGTGCAATAGACTATTGTTTCTTATAGGCCCAAGTGACAGGTCCTGAACCATGGATGAAAACATAAGCTGGAGTAGACATCCGATCATCAATGTCGTCGACCCAATCTGAATCAGTGGAACCAACCAATAAAGGAGTCCCCCCTGAACTATAATGTATCCTGAACTGAACTGTACCACGAACATAGAAAAGTATCCTTTTAGCTTCTTTCTAATGGCTTCCATGGGGTGTTTTCATATATCAGGCAACAAGACCAACAACAAAGGAAAGATCGAGATGGGTATGAGTCAAGTATAAGAGGTTACCAACTATCTGACGGTACAGGGTGGCATCAACTTCAGGAGAAGTACAGGTGGTAGATATCTTGACTCTAGACTGGAAGGGAGAAGGGGTTGGTTTACAATCATCCATGTGAAATCGACGAAGAAGGTCACAAGCATACTTAGACTGGGAAAGAAAAATTCCTCCATTGGTTTGCAAAACTTGGAGGCCAAGGAAATAGTGCAAAAAGCCTAAGTCTGTCATTTCAAATTTCTTCTTAAGGTTGGTTTTCACATGGTTTAAATTTTTTGACTCACCACCAGTAAGGATAAGGTCATCAACATAAAGGACAAGGATTATGAGATGGCTTCCTACTTTCTTGGTATAGACATTAGGATTAGAATGGCATCTAGAGAATCTAGTGGAAATAAGAAAGTTATCCATTTTTGCATACCAAGATCGGGGAGCTTGGTTGAGACCATAAAGATATTTCTTGAGGAGACAAACAAGGCTAGAGTCATTCTGGACATAGAAAAGAGGTTGTTCCATGTAGATTTTTCTTGCAAATCTCTGTGCAAGAAGGAAAATTTAACATCCATCTGATGGACCTCCCATTTATGTGAGGCAACAAGGGCAAGAACAAGGTGAATGGAATTCATTTTTGCTACAAGGGAAAAGGTTTCATTATAGTCAATTCCTTGAACTTGGGAAAATCCTTTGGCAACTAACCGAACCTTGTGTCTTTCAACACTTCCATCTGATGCATACTTAGTTCTGTAGACCCATTTGCATATAACAAATTTTCTTCATTTTAGAAGAGGTAAAAGATCCCAAGTATTGTTTGCCATTAAAGAATGATACTCTTCATTCATTGTTGTATCCCAATCTGGATGACCTGAAGCTTCTGCAATTGTCTTTGGATCATGAGTTTCTGAAACTTGAGCCAAAAGAGAAGAGGCTCGCTGGAACTATGAAAATGTCTGACGCTGATCTGAAGGATCACTGACAAGATAACCAACTGCTTCTTTTGTTCAACAGACCCATCTATGAAGCGGTGGAGTTGGTGTTGGTTCAGGTTCAAAGGAATCACCTGGAGGAGGGTGAGAAGGAAGAGGTGGATTTCCATCCTCACTGTCATCATCTGAAGAAGAAACCAAATCATAAGAAGGAAAAAACATCAAATATGTATCACAGACCGAAGAAGGCACAATTGTCGAATTAGGCTCACAGACCAAGATATTTTCATCAAATTTAACATCTCTTCTAATAATAATTTCATTACAATGTGATTGAAGAATTCTATAACCTTTAACATCTTCAGAATAACCAGCAAATATAAACTTCTTACTTTTAGGCTTCAATGCTTTCCTTTTCTCATCAGGAATGTGAGCCCATGCTATACTTCCAAATACACAGAAGTGACTTACATCTGGTTTAATTTTAGTCCAAGCTTCTTCCAGTGTTATATTTTTAAGAGCCTTTGTGGGAGTGCAATTTACTATGTAATTTGCACAGTTGATGGCTTCTGCCCAATACTTTAGACTTAATCCCTTAGATTGGATCATACAATTAGCCATTTATTTTAATGTGCAGTTCTTTATCTCAACAACACCATTTTGTTGTGGTGTATATGGAACAATGTGTTTCATTTGGATTCCCTGTGTAGTGCAGTAGCTTGTAAAATTATTGTTCACATATTTGCTTCCATTATATGTTCTTTACCTTTGAATTTGATGTCCAGATTACTTTTCTACGAGGGCCTTGTAGGCCAAAAACTTGTCGAAAACTTCACTCTTGAGTTTTAAGAAGTAAACCCAAGTATGTATGGAAAAGTCATCAATGAAAGTTAATAAATACTTGCACCCAAAAAAAGAAGCAGAATAAAGTGGACCACACAAATCACTATGAACAAGCTACAAAGGACCCAAGGCATGCCAAGAGGCACGTTTGTCAAAACTGTCCCGATGATGTTTGCCAAGAACAAAACTGTCACAAACACCATCTCTGCATGAAACAAGAGGAAGACCAGCCACCATCTGTTGATTACATAGTTTCTGCAATGTGCAATAGTTTAGATGACGAAATCACTCATGCCAAAGATTTCTCAAGTCATTGCTATGAGCAACAAAAAACTGATGAAAAATATGATTACCCAAAGTTGTCAAACTTGTACAACCTGGTAATATCATCAACAATTGCAGTTACAAGAACATGCTTAGGATATTTTAGATCTTTGATTACAACTTGGTGAGGTGAAAACTCGACGGTTTTACCTTCACCTGAATGAGTGATTTGATATACTGATAGAAGGTTACAAGAAAGACTCGGAACACAAAATACATCATTGAAATGACCATTATCTACTTTAACTGTTCCAGATCCTACAACACTAAGAGATCTATCATTACCAACAAACATTTTCTTGGTGTTACATTCATTTAGAGCAGAAAATATCTCTTTATCCTTAGCCATATGATAAGATGCTCCTGAATCAATAAGCCACTCATCAGAAGAAGAAGTAGTAGTAGAATTTGAATTGAAGGAGAAACCATAAGCTGAAAGTGCATGTTCGTGATAAGAAGAAGTAGAATCAATACCGATGTTGTGCTTCTTCATCGTTGCTTCTAAAGTTGCCATCTTCTTGAAACATTTGGACTCATCATGACCATCTTTATCACAAAAGTTGCAATGTCTGTTAGTATTCTTACTTTTATATTTTTCTTCTTTATCACCAGTAGGAGTTGAAGTTGATTGAGAAGGTTTGGGACCCTTATGTTATTTGTTGTTGTAGAAAGGATGTTTCTTTTTGGGATACTTGGGTTTATCTTTCTGCTGGGCAACTAAGGATTTGTTGGAGAGACCTGCAGTGTTGATCACTCCAAATTGTACAAGCTTATCTTCCTCTCGAATCAAAGAAAAACAAAAGGACTCGAGAGTGGGTTTTTCATAAGATTCTTCCCCTAGAGCCTCTCTCATGGCATAAAAGGTAGATACAAACACAGAATATGCACTACCTAGCTTAGAAAGAATATGCATAAAAGGTAGACACAAACAGAAAATATGCACTACCTTCCTCCATCTTTATCTTACACTCTTCACATAAAATTCTGAGTGTTTTAAACCTAGATAGATAGTCTCCAAGGCAAGAAAAATCATTTGGACTCAAGGTCAATATTTGATTTTCTAACTGTTGTGCTCGAATCATATTGAGTTTACCAAACACATATTCAATCGTGTTCCAGGATTCTTTAGGGTCATCAATATATTGAAGGTGGTACCTTAAATCAAGAGAGATGGAAATTATGATTAGTCCACATGCTTCATCATTCCTATTATCCCACTTGGATTCCTTATCAGCAACAGTGGGTGTTTTTTCTTTTCTCAAGGTAATCTAGTACAAGCCTTTACTTCTCAATAAATCTTCCATATGAGATTTCAATTGGAAGTATTTGTCGCTGGTAAGCAAGACAGTACTTGTAGAAGCCATATTAAATATGCAGATAATGTCGTTTTAAAAATTGAAAGTGATGATCTGGATGGAAAGGGCTCGAAAAGTTATGCGGCTTTAAAAAAAAGGCACTGAAAATTGTTTTTGAGTACTATATCTTAATTTGTAAAAAAAATACCTTAATTTTAATCATTCTAAGAGAACTAAATTACATTTTGTAGGTGTCTTAAGCACAACCCATTCATTGGTAAAGTGGTTAGAAAATAGAAGCCCAAAAGGGTCTAGAAGCTGGTTAATAAACCACAAATAAATATACAATAAATGAGTTGAGAAAACAACATTGAAGAACAAGAAACCCCTCCAAAAAATTGAAGAACAAGAATCCCCTCCACGAAAAATACATTGAGAAATCAATCTAAAACAAAACCCCAATGGACATAAGGACCAGGTTAGAGCGAATCTCTCACATCAACCAAACCAAAAGTCAACTACATCATAAACCCCAACCTACAACACCCACCAAACAGACCCCAATCTGGGCATACATCAAACCATGAAAAAACCAACAAAACCAAAGAGAACAACTGCAATCCACAAACCCAACCACAAAAAGTTAGAACAAATGCTCACCAACCCAAATCAAATCCACTCAAGATCCCCTCTAGAGAGAGAGCATGCCACTGGCGATAACGAAAACGGTCATGAAAAACTTCTGGCACATACCCAATGATTCTTTCCTGAGACAACATCACATGTATGTCAGAAAGTGTCAATCACCAATTCAAACAAGTCTGAGCATTAGACATAGAAAATATACAACAACACTCAAGATGACTGAAATTGAAGCATTTGTGGTATGGCATATATGTGTGATCTTTTTCTCAATCAATGTAACAAAATCATCACAACAAAAAAGAAAAGTGGAAACAAATCATTTGTTATAAATTATACACATGCTAAGATCATTGATTATGAACATGAATGTATTTCAACATTAGAGAGCCAGAAACAGAAAAAGGACTAATTTCACTTTGCAGCACTTGTCACAGAATTCTTTTGAGTATGTAAATTTTTCATATGATGGAATGAAACCTCACCCAATGCCAACTTGTGTCAAAGCAGTGCAATGTAACTCAAATGCATGATTTTTGGCATTTTCTTATTCTCAGAGTCTTTGGAGTAGAGAGAGTAGAGAGAGGGTTTGAAGAAGTAGAGAGTATAGTTAACCCTTCCTAGCCATGAGGTTGAATATGTGTAGGTTCCACCATGCACACATGTATTTCCCCTTTCCTCCAAGTGTTATTTGTTGATATTATGGTAGATGAGGGAGGTTTTAACCTCCACTTGTAACCCTTGATGAGACTAGAACATTCCAAGAAGCAAGAAGAAACCCTAAGGCATTGGACATAACCCTTGAAGACAAGTCGACTAAAGGAAATATTTAATATTATGTTTTTATCCTCTAGAATGAGAAGTTGGCCTAGAAAACTAAGGAGGAGTAGTATAAATACAGGACGCCGGAGCTCATTTGGAGGACACAACTCGCAACTATAGAAATTCAGCAGTGCACACTGTAGAAATTTAGTGAGAAAGTCTAGAGGGTTGTTGGAGTTGCAGTTACTGCAAACCTGTAATTTTAGTATTTTTGGGTTCAAAATTTTTATCAGTCTTGGTTATATTTGCTTGTTGCATTAGCCTTGGTTGGCTATTGATTTGCTACTAGAATTCTTCTCTTTCAAGGTTGCAGTGCTCGGGGGTGGCATTTGTGCCTATGGTGAGGTGACAATATTGTTATATTGTCTATGGTTAAAGGATCACACCTATTATTTCTAACAAGTTATGGGCACACACTATATTTCGACAGTCTAAACCATTGGATGATATATTGGGAGGATTTTCTTAGTTATAGTTGCAGTTGTAGTCAAAGTTCTTGCTGGAACAACGAAAGACTGACCCTCTTGTTGAGGCACCTTAAGTGAAGATATTGACCTAATTTATGGATAGACTAGTGCACCCTAACCTAGCACACCTCCTGGTACTCTCAACAAGATAAGACGTCAAGTTTGAGTTTTTGGTCAAAGTCAAAGGTTGACTAAGTTAAAGTAGTCATGACTTACTCTATGAAGTCAGAAAACAAGTTAGAAGGGGCTTCTAACTTAAGAGGATGGAAGAAAAGGATTGACCTCATCCTTGCTAAGAATAACATGTTAGATATCATGAAAGGAAAGATCGTGGAACCACTATTTGAAGAAGGAAAAGAGAAGGAACCTCAGAACATTGCAGTTATGGAGAAGTTCAAGGACAATGACACCAATGCCATGAGTTTCATAGTGGACTCTGTAAAATACCACTTGATACCCTACATCTCTCATCTTGACTCATCTAAGAAGGTGTATAATTCCCTAACTAATCTTTTCTTAGTGAGAAATATTGGACAAGTATTGAGTCTGAAGAATGAGCTTTGTGACATGAAAATGAATGATGATGAAAGCATAACACCATACCTTGTGAGAATATCTCAGTTAAGAGATCAACTACAAGCTATTAAAGAAATTGTTTCAAGGAACTAGTAAATATAGTACTCAACAGCCTTCCCATGACATTGGATTTATTTTCCGCAAGCATGAACACAAGAAAGGATTATCTCACATTTGAAGAAATTTGTAATTGTTGTGCACAAGAAGAATCAAGGATTAGCACAAAAGAGAAATCCCAAGAGAAATATCATGATCAAGCCTTCACAGTAAAATTCAATAATTTCAGGAATAAGAGGAAGTTTGGCTTAAGGAAAAAAGAGGAAACATCAGTTCTCGAAGAAAGTGAACTCTTAAAGAAGGCCAAGAAGGATAAAAAAAACTTCTTCTTCTAAGTAATGGTAAAAACTTATTCAAAGTTATTGTACATATTTACATAGTTTCTGTACATATCATGTATATCTATTTCTTAGAAGATAATATGTTCAAGTGAAACAACACCTATGGAAGAACAAAAAGATAAGGATTTCTATCATGACGACTATAAGTCAAGAAATACACATGAAAATATGAAGTACGTTGCCAATATTGGATAACAATTCCTGTGGAAGCTATTATATAAGTATCAATTACTATATAATATTAAATCATAATCAAACTTTAAGAAAACCAGAAGGAGTCAAAGTATAAAGAAGTCAGTAATCAAGAGGAAATTAGAAAAAGACTTATGACACCTTGCAGAAAGAAATAAGGATGCAGACAGACGCATGGACTATCTTATATGGATGGAGCTGATTACAAAATTCCAAAATAAGAGCATACATTCATACATGAAGCAAACATTAGGAGGGAGCTAATCCTAAATATGATCCATTGAGGATTATGAAATATCTATCCATGTTCCCATTGAAAGTAGCAGTGATGGTAAGAAGCACGTGTTTAGTCTGACTCTAGAAGAAGTCTTCTTCGAAAATAAGTTGTAAATTATCCTTGGTTGTCCATATACATCCATAATTCTATGACGAAAGGAAGAAGTTGGAATCTTTAGGGAATATAGAAGAACCCACAGACCCAATAGCTAAAGAGAGACATGAGGAAGAACATGAAGATTCCAAGAAAGAAATAAAAGAAAGAAAAAGGAGTTATTATATCGAGAATCACAATAATACCAACTTGGCTTGAACCCACTAAGAAGAAATCAAGTAGAAGAAATGGAAGTTATGATAAAGAACAATGTATGTAATAAAATGTGAAAATTACGTATGAATGGAAGCATTACAAGATTCAAAGTTTCTTCTAGAAGGAGGGAGAAGACTACGACAATAGCTTGTTCCAGTAAACCAGATATACTTCTTGTAGTATCCATGGATTGGAATTGACATGTAAAATATTGTTCTTCCCAATAAGTAAAGTGAGGAAGAAGATTATACCAGAAAGAGACCCATGTATGAAGATATAAGAAGACCTTGTATGGATTCAAGCAACTTGATGCAAATTATCTCATATACAATAGAAGCATGGTAAAAAAATTCTATGACAAAGATAGTGTATCAGAATAGTTACTCATATGTCTCGGAGGATGGATTGCTAATCCATGGAAAAATCTCATGATAACAAAAGAAATGTTACTTGGATATCTTTCAGTTTGATCCTTTCCACATTTTCATGAGCTAGCAGGAAACAAAAGTTCTGAATTTGACCATGATATATTGTAATGATCAAATCTATATGAAGCCTTCAGAGAAAACTAGTGTTCCATGACAGACCGAACTACATTGATATCACGCATTATATTATCCATGATGAATTACAAAAAATGGAAGTGGTTGTCCAATATATATCCACAAATGAGAAGATAGCAAATATTTTGGTAAAGCCTCTGTCCAAGATGAAAATTTTGTGTACTCAAGAAATAAGTTGGGGCTCATGGAGACAAATTCCTTATAGAAAAAGGAATATATGACTCCCAAGTTGGGAGGGATAACTGATATGTTTGGACAATCATTTTTCAATTCCAAAAATGGTCCACTATTAGTAGTTCCTTTCTAGCTCGAAAAGTGGTTTGAGATTTTTTACGGACAAGCATTTTTCTAGTTTGGAAAATGGTTCAGATCAAATAGTCATTTTCGTAATGAAAATGGTTTGTTAGATTTCTAATGTACCATAGACAATGATTTCCCTTGTGGCCAGTGTGGGGGTGTTGGCCCTTGACCAAGTTTTGAAGAATACTTGGTCATATGTGATTGTTTTTCGAACTGCAATAGCTTGCCAAAGATGGAGCGCAATGCGAAGCGGAAATTAGGAAAGCAAGACCTACTTTTGGTTCCCTTTTAGGGTTTTGGGTTGATGTAAAGGGAAAGGGTTGTCGGCCCATGGGTTTACCCATGCTTAGGCCCATTTTGTAATCAATAAATAGACACTTAGGCAATGTAAGTACTAGTAGTAGTAGTACATCTATGTGATGTATAGCTAAAGGATTAGTGCTAGTAGTTGGATTTGTGTGATTGGATGTATATTGCAAGTGCTTTGTGCATGATTGTAAGGAGATTGAAAATCTAAGTGTAATTTGTTGTAGTTTTGTGCTAAAGTGCAAGGAAGAAGGATTTAGCGAGTTGTGTAGATCTTTTGTCCTATGAGAAGTAAGGGTCAGTGAAGCTTTGTGTTGTAACCGCTTGACCGAGATAATATAAAGAAGTAGACTTTGTGGATGTAGCCCTAGGGTGGGGGTGAACCACGGTAACTTTGTGTATTGTTCTCTGTGCTTCGACCTAATGTGTTAATATCCTTCTTGGCTAAGTGCTTTTTGTGATTAAATAGATCTAGTTATGCTATGTTCTTATGATATATGAATGAATGTTAGATCTGATATATAAGATTCTTAGTGATTGATCTGTTGAATCTAATCTATATTTTTGTGGCTAAGTACTAAATCATCTTTAGTATAAGTATTCACTATGATGCTCTGTGCTATCTATGAAGTACCATAAGGATTGAATATTGATGAATGATCTATGCTAAGTGCCCTATAAAAGATATAATCACAGATCGATGTCCCAACTAAGGTTGCAGACATCTGAGTCATGCAACCACCCCTGCCTCTACCTCAGGTGAGACTTCATCTACTTTGCAAGTGTTACCGAAAGGGATGGTAGTTAGGGTTTTTTTGGTGTACTCCATAGCGTTGAACCCTGGGTCTGCCCCTGTGCCAACAAATTGTTCCATTACCAGGACCTAGAACTGTGATTTCTGGGAACTAAAGAAGAAAAAGCTTTGTGCAAAATAAGCTCTATGCGTAGATCCGTTTCCCTAGTGCGTAATATTCTACTTGACCTACGAAGATTTGTGCTGAGAAAGAAAGGTTAGATCTGAAGGAAAGAGGTCAGATCTGCAAGAAAGAGGTTGATACTAAAGAAAAGAAGTGAGATATGAACACTTTATGCTCTAAGAAAGGTAAAAGTAGAAATTTCCGCAGAAAAGAGGTAAGATATGTAAGCTCTATCCTCTAGTAAAGGTAAGAATAGTTCAAGTTTTAGATATGAAAGATTTGTGCTCTATATAGGTAAGATAAGTGGAAATTGTTTGTTTCTGAAGCATGAATTTAGGTAAGCTTGATAGATTTTGTCCTAGCCTAAAAAGTAGAGAATTGTTAGATAAAAGAAAGTTTTATATGAATAGGTATGATAGGAGTAGTGAAATATATGTTATACCTATGCATATAAAGAATTTTTGGACTAACCAATGGATGCAAGATCCTAGAAGGAAATTTTTGCAGGCTAGCCATCATGATCCTAGTGTGCAGTACAATAAGAGTTGGGGATCATGGACGATAAAGAGAGGATTAACTCCTTGTTACAATTGCAGAATACCAGGACATATTGTTAAGGAATGCCCTGGGAGAAACCCTAGCTGCCTCTGTTGTAAAGATATGGACCATGAAGTATTAGATTTCCCTAGAATGATTGTTATACTTGAACAACTGAATATGGAACAAGCAAACTCTGAAGGAGATCAAGAGACTAAAATTATGAAAGAACCTGAGAAAGAATCAAAGATCATGTTACTAAAAATAAAAGAAACCCTAGATTATCATAAGAATATCAGTTTGTCAGAGATCTTCAAAGAAAATAAGAAAATCGAAGTAAGAATAGGAAACTTCGACATTGACTATGCTCTGGATGAGGGAACACCAATGAAAATTATGACAGAAAGCACTTGGGAAACCCTAGGAAGGCCTACTTTGGTCACTTCACTAGGAACTATCAGATTATTTAAAGGCAAAATGGTAACCCTATGTGGAAGAATTACCCAGATAACTATGAGTACCCATGGAACTTCAACAGAGGAAGAGTTCAAATTCATTAGATTTACTGAGGACCGTGCCCCATTTCTAGTTTTTTTAGGAAAGATCTGGATTGAAAAAGATGAGATTCAGAGGAAAGAAGAAAAGGAATCCCTAGAACAGAAGAAACAAGAACTCATGGAATTTATGACTAGAAGGATCGCCTACTTGATGGAGGAACAAGAAAATAGATCTCAGTTGTTAAACACCAGGGACCTAGATGTTGAATCTATAAGAGCGTTAGAGGAACCACAAAAGACAAAAATACCTAATCCATATGATGAAGGAGTATTACCCTTGGATCTGAAGAAAGAACCTAAGAAGCGCGTAGTGACTATGTTGAGAGAAGATAAGACTCAGAATGGACAAAGGATGATCGAGACTAAGCTCACTGGGAAAAATGCTAGGAAGTTAAGTAAGAAGAGGGACAAAACCAGAAAGTTATAGAAGACTCCAAAGGAAACTTCACAGAAGGAAAAATCACAACAATTGAGCTTCGCTAAGATATTAGAACAACTACATCTGGCACTTTTCCATGGTGCAACAATATAGACGTTGGATCAATATACCCATTAAAATTCCACCTCGAATGGGTTGAAAATCAATTATGGGTTCCCACTAGACCCTTGGACAGAACCACAATGGATAGAACGAAGTTAATGAAGGCCCAATATCCATTGCAAGTAGACCATTGTTAAGTTTCCCTACTTAGTCTATCGTGCCATGCACAGAGAATACTTTTTGAGAAGTGAGAATTTGAGCCCGAAACTTGAGATTACTTCACCCTGTGATCATTTCCTTGTTCCCATACTGTTCACTATAGTCTCTGAATTCATTTTTACACCTGATCTAGTGGACCCAAGCTTGTATGTTGGACGAGCTCAACGATGTTGAGAAAGCAGTTGAAGAATTTTTGATTGACCTAATGGCTAAGAGAGTAATGTCAAAGAGAAGGATGTCTATAGGTGTGAAAGAATCATCGACAAGAGGATTCCAATCTTCTCCCTCCACTTCTCGTGGAGCAGGACCTTCCAGAATCACGACCGAGACAAGAACAAAGCACATAGACAATATTGCAAATGCCAAGCTGATCCCACCCATTTTGTCAGTTTACATACCACCTTTGAGGGGAAAGATTAATTGTGACAATGTGCTCAGACAATTTGAGTACACCTTGATCACCGCGTATCTTCTGAAAGGGGTGCTTGTAATACGTGTTGACTAGGATAAGCTCGCAACACTGAAAATTAATGATTTTAACCTTGGAGATAGCAAAACGTACAACATGTTAGCTCCACATAAATATTTAACTAGGACTAAAATAAGAAATCCTAAGATTGTCCTATAGTCCTTGACCCAAAACCTCATCCAGTCCACACTGCTCAACATAATGAAGATCCCTCACTTCGACAGAGACCATGAAGTCAACGCATGCGTTAGGTTGTTGTTGCCTTGCTACCATGACGAATAATTATGGTTGGACCACCACATCACTGTGGATCTGACTCTGATCAATTGAATCATAGGACTTAGCATGCAAGGCCCTGACCCACAAGACTTTTACCCAGGAAAGACCTTCGACTGAGCACTAGTACAGCGGATAATGGAAACTTATGGTGATGTAGAAAAGGGTATGTGATGCTACAAGTTAGCCTCTATCCAGAGTGGCACAGTACGCCTTGCATCTTAGCTGATCGTAGGCAAGTTAGTTCATAAGAACAGACCAACACAGCTGACTGGCTTCGTAGTTGACCTCATAGGGAAGTGCAACGAGGGACTACAGATGAATTGGGCATAGTATCTTGTAAATCATTTAGAGTTGGATTGCAGAGGAGCTCAAGATGAAGGGTATGAGTTGCACTTTAGTTGGTTTCTCATACTCATCGCTTTCACTACTTGGGAACTGCCAGAGGGAGCAAATTTTTTGGAGATCGAACCTTTTGAAGCACTAGCCATGAAGTTTTGTACATTGTGGTACTTTAATGACATGAATAAGTAGTGGCAGTCCAATGTTGCCTTCCACACCTACTTCAACCACCTGAAGAATGCAATTCAGTCTACACCGTGAATCACCCCAAACGTACTTCATAGGTTTAGACCTTTGATGAAATTTAGTGTAGACCTCCACTTCACCTATATTACAGTGCACGGTGATGAGCATAAACAATAGTTCCAATCCTACTACAAGCTGACAGAAGATGACTTGGAGGAGATTACCAAGGAATGGTTGGTGGACCTCCTTGTTGCAGTGGACCCCATAGACATGTCCGATGAGGAAAGCCTTGAATCTATGACGGATACACCTGGGCCAAGTAGGACTAAGAAGGATGACAAAGTTGAATATGTCCCTAGCATGTCCATGAAGACTACTTTGATCTCACCTGCGCAAGGAGGTGATGGTGATGATCTAGGTGGTACAGAAGTTGAACAAAACAAAGGCGAGGTTACTCCACCTAGAGAGGAGGAGAATCCCTCCATGAAAATAAATATGATGCCACCAAAACCATCCTTCTGAAAGAAAGCTAAGGCCACCTGGACAATGCTTAAAACTACCCTTTCCCTGGATGACTTCGACTTCTTAATTATCGCGCTGAATGATGTTTCACTAGAGCTCGCAGAAAATAAAGAAGCAATGTAGGAGGAGATATTCAACTGAATCAATGGAGGACTCAAACAAGTGCAATAGGCACTCTAGTCCACCCAAGCGGTTTCTACAGCACCCTTGATAAGAAGAACATCAGGAATAGGCAATGAGCCCACTCAATTACACCAGATTGTTGATTAAGTTGAAGCTCACCTTCAAAGAGCTCAATAAGACACAACACAAGCCACCCAAGCTTTGATGCAAGAACAAGAAGCACTTCTAGAACAACAGAATGAGGCAGAATGGGAAAAGATTGCCCTGAAATCGAAGTGGGATGAGGAAAAGGCACAATTGTTAGCAAAGCAACTTGAAGTACAGGAAAAGGTTCACAAGGAACTACACTCTGTGATGGTCATAGAAGTGAATATGGAAGATTGTCTCCCATAGTAGGTGACCCAACTGGAAGAAGTAATCCAACAACTCCAACAACATATCACAAATCTAGAGCTCTGCACTATGCCCAAGACCCCCCAAGAAATAAGAGATCTAAGAGAGGCCACTACTCGGAGCACAGTTGGCTAATTAAAAAACTTTGCCTTGGAATGCAAGAAGCTAAGCGCTAGAACCACCCAAACCTATGAAACCCTCGCAGAGAATCTAGAATTGCAGACATTGGAGGCACAACTCCAAGAAGCAAAGCAACATGCAGACACGTTGCAGGCAGAGATAAAGACTTTGACACCAGTCGAAAGAATGGAGAGGTTCGCAGAACAACGCACAACCCAACAACAGGCACATACTTTACAAAATAAAGTGATGGAAGTCTCCTAACTTCAACCAATCCAGGAAAAGGCATGCCAATTGTTCGTTGAACTTGAAATCCAGGAAGCTGAACTTGAACATGTTGTCATCACTGTAGAACAACACCTGGAAGGACCACCCAATGACAAAGTGATCCAGTAATTTATTGAGCAAGAGGCTATCGCACTGCATCAGGTCGAAGTAGCTCGAGCCAAGATCGAGGCATTCAAGGTAGAATTGATCAGACCTAAGTGACTCGAGACGAGTCACAGGTGAGTGTTCGGGGCCTTTTGTCCCTTGACAAAGTTTTGAAGAATACTTGGTCATATGTGACCGTTTCTAGGACTGCGACAGCTTACCAAAGATGGAGCGCAACACGAAGCAGAAATTAGGGAAGCAAGACCTATTTTTGGGTTCCTTTTAGGGTTTTGGGTTGATGTAAAGGGAAAGGGATGTCGGCCCGTGGGTTTACACATGGTTAGGCCCATTTTGTAATCTATAAATAGACACTTAGGCAATGTAATTAATAGTAGTAGTAGTACATCTATTTGATGTATAGCTAAAGGCTTAGTGCTAGTTGCTGGATCTGTGTGATTGGATGTATATTGCAAGTGCTATGTGCATGATTGTAAGGATATTGAAAAGCTAAGTGAAATTTGTTGTAGTTTTGTGCTGAAGTGCAAGGAAGAAGGATCTAGCGAGCTGTGCAGATCTTCTATCCTGTGCAAAGTAAGGGTCAGTGAAGCTTTGTGTTGTAACCGCTTGACCGAGATAATATAAAGAATAAGACTTTGTGGACGTAGCCCTTGGCTTGGGGTGAACCATGGTAACTTTGTGTATTGTGCTCTATTCTTTGACCTAATGTGTTTATCTCCTTCTTGGCTAAGTGCTTGCTATGATTAAATAGATCTAGTTATGCTATGTGATTATGATATATGAATGAATGTTAGATCTAATATATAAGATGATTAGTGCTTGATCTGTTGAATCTAATCTATATTTATGTGGCTAAGTAATTAATCATATTTAGTCTAAGTATTCACTGCGATGCTCTACGCTATCTGTGAAGTACAGTAAGGGTTGAATATTGATGAATGATCTATGCTAAGTTCCCTATAAAAGATATAATCGCAGATCGGTGTCCCATATAAGGTTGTAGACATCTGAGTCCTACAACCACCCCTGCCTCTACCTCGGGTGAGACTTCAATTGCTTCACAGAAGTTGCCGAAAGGGTTGGTAGTTAGGGTTTTGTTGGTGCACTCTTGAGCGTTGAACCCTGGGTCTGCCCCTGTGCCAATAGGGGGAATGGTCTAGGACAATCATTCTTCTTGGTATTTACTCTAAGTAGTGGTCAAGTAGAATGGTCAACCTCTCCGGGCAGTCATTCTTTCTAATTTGTCAATTGTGAGCAGTTTCAAAGAATGATCCATTTTGGAGGTTGGTGTAGGACAGACATTTCCTTAGGAAATGGTCCAGACAATCATTCTATAGGTAAAAATCATTCTCTCTAGGTTTCACTATGATTAATTCTAAAATAATGGTCCAGTTAGGTGAATGGTCTAGGTTCAACAATCATGGACATGCATTCCCTAGGGAAGACTCATTCTCTCCAGGTTGTGATATGATTAGTGCAAGAGGAATGGCCCAGTCAGGTGAATGGTCTAGGCTTAGAAATCAGGGACAATTATTCTTCTATGCTTGAAAAGAATAGTTTGGATAGCCCATGGATGATGTTTTAATTTCAGAGGCAAAATGCTCTTCCAGATCTCATAGATGTGAGTGGAAGAATGGCCCAGATGACTCAGTTGATATCATGATATTGTTTTATGCAGGTTGATATCAGATGATATGATTTCTATGGAGATTGTATGTCTCTGGATAGTAGATGCATGCTACTATGGTGGATATGTTCCACTAGTTGTGACAATGTGCTACTTAGTGTGGTTGTGTAGCACTGGATAGTAGTTGTGTACTACTATGGATAGACACAATTGTGTTCTATTGAATGGCATTGTTTTGATTGCCATGTAGACTATTAGTAGTGTTGGAAATGATTATCAGCTAGATGGATAGTTAGTGTGCTGGTGGACATACGCTCTCCAGACGGAAAATGGTACATAACATTTATTCTTCTAGGACATATGTATGGATTATAATAATAGTCCTTTTATCCCATCGCCTGGATTCCAACATCTATTGGAATAGTTATTCTTATAGGACATATGTCTAGATTAGAAGAATGATTCTTGTATCACTTTTTAGAGTGAGTGACTTATCCATCATCATGCCTGATTACTCAAATAGAGTATGGATTTGAGAGATGATAGATTTGATTCTATCAGATGATATTGATAGTGATGATGGTGCTCATGATTTGATCATGAGATATCCTTTGTGGCTACGATGATGCTACCTATTGAATGCTATGTTTGTGCTCAATACCATTACCTCTTAAATACCTCCCTATCTAGGAGGGAGTGTTTATATTATGGTAGCTACAGGAGGTATTAACCTCCACTTGTAACCCTTGACGAGACTAGAACATTCCAAGAAGAGAAAAGAAACCCTAAAGCATTGGACATAACCCTAGAAGACAAGTCGGCTAAAGGAAATATTTAATATTGAGTTTTTTAGCCTCCAAAATGAGAAGTCGACCTATACAACTAAGGAGGAGTTGTATAAATATAGGAAGCTAGAGCTCATTTGGAGAACACAGCTTGCAACTGTAGAAATTTTTCAGTGTGCACTACCAAAATTTAATGTAAAACTTTGGAGGGTAGTTGTAGTTGTAGTTACTGCAAACCTGTAATTTTGGTTTTTCTGGGTTGGAATTTTTTAGTAGTAGATTGGTTGTCTTTTCTTGGTGCATTAATTGGTTGGCTATTTATTTTCTACCAGAATTCTTCTATGTCAAGGTTAAGGTGCTGAGGGGTGGCATTTTTGCCTATGGTTGGGTGACAATTTTGCTATATTGTCTATGGTTAAACAAGCACATCTATTATTTGTAACATTAGTAGCATGTATGAGTTATTATATGGTCATGTCATGAAATCCATTCTCAGAATGAAATTGATGAAGTATAGTGGGAGATCAATGTTGGTTCGGGGGTGGTATTGCAATAGTTTGAAGATGGTACACTCCTTGCCTATATAAGTTCCCAATTCCCTGGATCAGGCTCTGGAGAAGGGCATTGTAATCATGAGAGTTTGTGGATTAGAATGAGGCATATAGTTTCACTAGACAATTTGGGAAGCGATGTCATCGATATCCTTATTTCGCATGGCCACTTTATGGATTTTTATCTGGTTATGGATTTACAAGTACAAAGAGTATCTATTACTCACTCCAGAATTGATTATCTTTCTATTAAAGGAGAAGGTGGTGCCTGGTTGGGTATTATGTGCCTTGAAATTTTGTAGGTTTGATTGGAAGTCTGTATGGTGTGCATTGTTTTGGGTTTGGTCCTGTTGTGTAGTCCTTTCTTGGTAATTCCCTTGGTGCACTCTATTCTCCTATGGAATTATTGTTCTGTATGTGTCACTGTTCTCATTATTTCGAGTAAATATGTACATGAAGATAATGGCTCTCTTTGGAAATATTCCCTACAAAGGAAGCATGTACTTTCACTCCTAGGTGATTTGCGTGCTCATTTGATGACGAATTTGGGGATTTGGAGCACTATGGCTTCAAAGAAAAAGGGTCGGTGGGATGTGGAGGACGTGGATGCAGCTTAGTACAAGGAGAGGCAATAACTGGTCATTTGAGTAAATTCACTTAGTTCAACTCTCACATTTTCATTAGACACTTTGGTCCAACATCGGTCTATGATCGACCAGCTATAGGATGAACTGTATACTTTGAGAAGTCAACAAGAATCTTTGAAGCATCAGTTGGTGCAATGGGATGTGGACTCTGGTACTTCATTTCTTGATGAGATGGTAGAAGGTAGAGAAATTACAGTGCTGATGCATATTCTAGACCTGAACTCCCTAGCGGAGCTTGCTAAAAATATGGGAAAGATAATCGATTACACTAGATAGACTTAAGCTCCTTTTCTTTGAGCATGTTTTGTTTTTCAGTATGCATAAATGGTATATTTTATTGAATATATTCAGTGCAGAATAGTAGCAGCAATATATGTTAAATAAGACTTAGTAGAAGGTTTGAATTTTTGTTGTTACAAGCTTTGCGAGACCTAGAATTTAGCTATGACATCTTGCTTTTATTTTATAGTAAGTAAAATCCCCTAAGTTTTAGTCCCTGACTCGAGAGCCCACCCTTTCTGTCGATCCAGCACCAGCAGCAGAGCCATCAGTAGATCCAGTCGAAAGGAGCCGTTGATGCTGCGTTGATCCAGGAGTAGATCCAGGTCCAGATTAAGCAGGCTTAGCAGCATTTCATTTTGATCTAGCAGCACCTGAGCCAGTCCCTTTTCTTTTTTCTTTCTCTGGTGGGGATAGTCAAATAAAATAGAATCTAATAGGTAAGAGGTCAATGGCAAATGCAATCCCTCAAGTCCTAATCCAATGATGGGTCGTCATTCGGCATCTAACTACTACTACTTCCAGTCCCTGATTCTTCTAGTTGAAAATAAATAAATAAAATAAAATAAAATAATTTTAATGTAATATAGGCTAAGGCTACTTTATCTTAATCTTCATATTGATAGTTGGTATGTGTTAATATTAAAATGATTTATGTTAAATTTTTTCAAGTTATATTTATAAAATTTATTATATTATTTTTATTGTTGTCTTTTTTTATTATTAATATGATTAATTTAAAAATAAATCATGATGATTATATTCATTTTGTTTCAATTTAATTTATTAGACACATTTGTTCATATCTAGTTATTCATGATGTAACAAATGAAAAATCAATTTAAAGTGATATTATTTATTATTTGGAGAGTAAATCATCTAAAAAAACAGAAAAAGAGAATAAATTTATAAAATTTATTATATTATTTTTATTGTTGTTTTTTTTTATTATTTATATGATTAATTTAAAAATAAATCATGATGATTATTTTCATTTTGTTTCAATTTAATTTATTAGACACTTTTGTTCTAGTTATTCATGATGTAACAAATGAAAAATCAATTTTAAGTGATATTATTTATTATTTGGAGAGTAAATCATCTAAAAAAAACAGGAAAAAGAATAAATTTGAATAATTTTTTGTGTAATTAATAAGTTTGAATGGATTCAAATTTAATTGATAAAATAAAATAAAGTAATTAAAATGTAATATATCCTAAATGTGATATAGCTTAACCTGCCTTGATGTACCAATTATCTTAATCCTCATACTCATATTGAGAGTTTGTTAAAATTTCAGATCTCAACCCAGTTTCAGTCTCACTAATTTTTCAGCCAATGTTAAATGCCCAAACCCAGTTTTATAATAGCATATAAATACTTAGCAGAAAATAAACTTCAAAATTGAAACATGAGGATTTTGAACATCGTTTTAAGTGCAGAAATAAAATATCAACAACATGCAAAACTCAAAAAAATTATAGACAGAGATTTTTGGTCTAACTTTGACCCTGGAAAAACCCACAAGGGGAAAACTAGGAGCTTTAGAGAATTCTATTGTAGCATATTCATATTCATAAATTTAAATGAAAAACTTATCTCAACAACCATGCCAATTATTCACACAGGAAAGCCAGCTCCTCAAAATTCTTCCCAGAATTTTCTGCAATAAATTACAGGTCTAGTCCTCGATTTCTGTGCCTCCAAACTGTTGTATGACCACCTTGAAATTCATGCCAACTGTCTCAGCCCAAAAATAGAGAAATTAATGATGTACGACCACCTTGGGAAATGTGCCAAAAATTCCAGAAAACAACACAGAACTTTCTTCTCAAAATCTATGCCAAAATGACAGTCATACAGACAGTACGGAATCTGTAAAGTACGGACTGTACTTTCCTATCTTGAAATTTGTGCCCTTTTCTCTACTGTACAGAACTAGAAATCCGTACAGTACGACCTTAATTTTTGGACTGTACTTTACTTCGATTTCTATGCTTTCTCCTCTTGCTCTATGACCTGCTCAATCCATACAATACGACCTACTTTGAATGATGTCCTTGCTGCCTCGATTTCTGTGCTAGTTTGTTGTCTTGGGTTGTTTTTCCTAGCTCTCGAAAATGGCTTCTCTCTTGCTTCTCGAAAATTCTCTCTTTCTTGCTCTCTCCAAGAATGCTTGAACAACCCAAGAATGGGTGTGCCCTCTTGCCCTAATCGACCTCATGAGGGAAGGTGAGAGGTTTTCTAATCTAACGGTTGAGATTAGATTAGATGGGTGGTTGAGATTTGGTGTCTCTTCAATCACCCTCATTTTAGTCATAAAGTCACCTTTTAATTTGCATCTCACAAATTAAATGACAAGGACCCACATTAGGCACTTTCTCCCCCTTAAGCGCCTAGAGAAAAGGAACACTTGCCTTGGTACTTTATTTAATAAAAAAATTAATAGAGTTAGTATATGTTAATATTAAAATGATTTATGTTAAAAAATTTCAAGTTATATTAATAAAAATTAATATATTATTTTTATTGTTGTCTTCTTTATTAGTAGTATGGTTAACTTAAAAAAAAATCATTTGTATTTTCATTTTTCTTTAATTTAATTTATTAGTATTACAACATGATACTTTTGTTCATGCATATTTTGTTACTTTTGATGTAAAAATTAAAATTTGATTTTAAGTGATGTTATTATTTATTATTAGGGTTGGTTAAACTTTCCTTTTTTGGGGTTTTTTGGTCATCTCTTGGGGCATTAGGATTATACAAACTTAGCGATCAAATCAAATAAAAAAATTTGAGGGAAAACAATCAAAATGTAGAACTTTTAGATGAATGCTTTATTCTTTGGAGAGTAAATCATTTTGAAAATTTTAATGGAAAAAATTAAATTTAGATAAAATTTATATAATATAATCAATTTGAACATATTAAAGTTTAATTGATCAAATAAATTAAAATGATTTGAATGTAAAAAAAAATCATTTTTGATAGGTTAGATATTTTTGAAGGTGGTTAATCCATTTAAACATTCAAAAATATAATTTGAACAATAAAAAAGATCAATTTGACCAAAAAATTATATATTGTTTAAACTTCTTTATTTTAAAGTATTGAATCTATTTTTAGATTAAAAATAACAATTCCATAACCAACTTAGATTCATAGAGGATCATCATCTTTATTATTTTTGTTATTATTTCATTTTATTTCATTTTTTTATTACTTTTTCTTAAATTTGACTTCATTTATTATTTCATTTTATTTTTGTATTATATTATTATTTTTGTTGTTTTTTAATTAAACTGTGCTTGGATAAAATTGGAAGTAGAGTCTTAAGAAGGGAGAGAAATGAGAAAACTTGATCATTATATATTTACTTATTAATATTTTTTAAAATGAAGTTTTCTAATAGGATTATTCCTAATTTTACTAGATATTATAATATATAATAATCTATTTTTAAGGTTACGGTCAAGCTAGAGTCCTTTTTCACTAGTAAAGTTTATGAAAGTATATATACCCTATCCTCTTTGGATTTAAACTTGTAACCTCATAGTTAAAAAATATTTAATATAATAATGATAATGATGATGATTAATATCTACTATGATAAATTATCATAGTAGAAAAGTTAATCATAATATATTCACTTACTAATATTTTTAAAACTAAATTAAGATCACTATGAAATCCTTTTTAAATAAGTATGGAAAGTAGATAACTCTAAAGTTCTTTTTTAAATAAAATATAAAAAATAAGATGATTTTAAATTTTTTTTTTTTAAATAACATGTGGGATGATTTAAAAACTTATTTTTAAATATATTATAGAGAGATGTTGATTATTATTTTTGTTATAAATTAATTTAAGATAATAATTTTTTTTAATATATTTATAAATAATTATGTGGATAGATATTTTATTTTGAAAATAAAATAGAGGATGCAAGATTAGATGGTGGGGATACATACACTCCAATAAACTGACCTTGAACAACATAGAAAGTTGTGGTCTTCTGGAACGTATAATTTTTTTGGATGTGTTTTTTAAAAGGCACGCCAAGCATTTGCAATAAAAATGTCTTCCACCGTCTTAATTTTTAAATTTCACTCATTCTAAACCTGCAGTGGGTGAGGCACGTTCTACCAAGGGTAGAAAAAACTAAGTCTACTAGATTACGTAACAAATGTTTTACCAAGGGTAGAAAAAAATAACTCTACCAGATTACGTAACAAATGTTTAGTAACATGTTCATAATAGTTTTGGTTAACACTGTAAAACCAAACCAATAATATTTCCAGCCATTGTTCAACTATTAAACACTACCTATATGCTACGACTTACGTGATCCTCATTTTTAAACTTCTACCAATTTTCCTTATAAGTCAATAAAATTAATAACTAAAATATAAATAAACAAAATCACATAACTATATATCTTTCCCATCACCCAGTGATGGAGAGAGTTAGCTTTCTTATTGTTGTTGTGTAGCTATATCTTTTTATAACAAAATATGATTTGTTTTTCTAAATCAATCAAATTTAAAAAAAATAATTATAAAATAAACTTGGAAGTATCTAAATCCAACTAAAATTTAGAAGACAAGTCATTTAGCAATGAAATAAACATAAATCAAGTAAAGTGAAATTGTTTTCTATTTAATTATTATTTAATTAAATGTTAAGTGATATAAAAATTAAATTAAAACTAAAGTAGATAATTAAAATTATACTATAATGATGATAAAGAATATAATATAATTTAGAAGATGAGTATTTATTTATTTATTTTGTTCCACTTAAAGAAATCTAAATCAAATGAAATATCATTTAATTAATTTTTGTAAGTGATAAAAAATACAAATAAATTGAAATTAAAGTAGATAATGATTGTTACTCCTCATTTTTTAGGGGTAACTAAGGTTTCAAATATGGAGTATTGAGAGTTACATGAGTAGACAAGTTCCTCCTCTTATCACACATCACCACTAATCGATAATAGCAATGTCCAGCACAGTGGATCGACCCATAGAGGATAACAAGTCTTTCTCCATGAGGTAACAAGTCTGGTGTCATGGTAAGTGTCATTTTAATAAATGAATCATTTGAACATGTTGCAAATGATGATTTCTTGACTTTGAAAATGTTTGCATGGAAATTATTCCTTTTGCCTCATTTCACCTTGGTGGTTGACATGTTGTCCTAGTAAGTGGGTCACACTTGGGAATAGGGTTGCTACTAGGAGGTCTCCTTGAAGGGTCAGTGTACCGTTCCCACACATACTTATCATTTTTCGTACTTCTTCCCTTTTGTTTCCTCATTTTTTTGGTTTTCAGACGTATTGATCCAAGAAAGGCTTGTACCTCATTTCATGAGAAGAAGGGGATAAAGGTCTAGAGGCTTATCGCTGGACAAAGATAAAAAGGGATAATAAATTATCCTCCAAATGCTCACCATAAGGTCTTCAGAGCAACAAAATCCTTCTCCACAAAATTCAAGGACTTATAAAATAAAAAAACATAACTAAATGTCCCACTTGTTTAGGGAATATGTTTGCAATTTCCTTTACTTTCCTTGCACATGGCACTCAATGTGTTCCTAGCTTCAAGTGGCATTGTGGTATTATTTAACCTCCCTTGCATATAGTACTCAATGTTCGAACCTTAATCAATTAATGGAAAATAAAGGGCTTGGGAAAATGTTGCATTGAAAACAAGGATGCATCACACCCTCTACAAATGAATCCATCAATGAGAAAATATGAGCCCTTGTATGCCAAGTAACCCCATCCCAAAAAGTCACACCCCCATCCACCTCATACTATTCTACATGGCTTAGATAGGGTCTTCTTGGAAAACACTCATTGACTTGGGGAATGGTCTACCCAATAGGGCACCATGACAACCCTCCCATACTTCAATTTGGCAAGTGTTAGGGACCTAACCCCTCACGTAGGTAGAATAATATATTTCCATGTAATAAAGATCAATATTAATAAGGCCTAGCAATAAGGAAGAATAAGTCAAATGTAAGAAGACCTAACAGAAGCCTCCACTTCTAGAAGGATCTTCCTCTAGATTGTTCTTTGGATAGACATATTTAGTATAAATAGCAGTAGAGGGTATGCAAAGTTTTATCTTGGATATTATTGTAATAGATCTATGTTATGCTGCAGGTTTCCCCCTTGAAGAGGAAAGTGAACATTTCTCTCGGTAATCAAAGTTCTCTTTCTGGTGTTATTATGGTATTATTTTGGTGTTGTTTTAGTTATATCATTGTTTATCTACCATTTCTAGATAATTATTTTTGTTTTGAATATTATTTTATATCTGGAATATTACAAGTGGTATCAGAGAACATTCCTCGGCAAAAAATTGTGGGTTAATTTTTTTTTTAGGGTAGAGACGTATTCTGGCATCTTAAAGCTACAGAGAGAGATCTATCATTACGTGCATAAACCCATGGTCAAGGATTCATACATGTGGGAAATACAAATGGTACTTAAGCGCACATTTGTTGGCCACCCTTGTAACCCCTGTTGGTACCCCTTCAAGTGGTAGCGCATCAAACAAAACATGTATACGGATCGACCTAGATCTCCCAAAGCCCTCCATAGGTAAACCGATCTACCGCTTGACTGTTATAGTGCCACTGAGAACAACACTTGGGAAGATAATCTCTAGTACCTAGGTAGTCGGGTAGTACAACTAAGGACACGATCTAGCCTCCTTAGTTGGTGCCCTGAGATATTGGGTCGAGTACTATTGTTGGACCCTGCACGTATATCATAGAGCTATAGCACAACAAAACCCCTTTTCTGTAGAACCCTTGAATAGCCTAACCCCTGGGAAGGAAAAAAAAAAAAAAAACAAGATATATTGTCTCGCAACTATCTCTCATGCACTCGAGTTGCGAAATTACTACACATTTCTTCTTGTTAAGCATTTGGGCATTTCATCACCACGGTATTCTCCATATCAAAGTATAACTCTGTAGGAGTAAAAAAAAGTTTGGATTCTGTTGGAACCATTATTTTATACATATCCCATTGGATTCCTCTCTCTTCCCTTATCGCAGTCATACCTATCATTTTTCAGCAAAAAAAAAAAAAATCACATGGACCCGACCCCCTTCCAACACCCTTATTTCGGCTTTACCCCATTGGATTCCACTCGTCACCCTGATCATTGTGGTACACTTCACCCATAACCCATTTTCTGTGTGATCCTTCCCACCCCTTTTCATGTTTCCTCTCATCATGGCCCACACCCATAGCCAAGATGGCGCAACCGCACTCCTCGAAGCATGCTCGCCTCACCAGGACGTTCTCTTCTCTCGGCCTGAAGAGTACCAATACTCTTCTATCTTCCTATTGGAAGATCTACCCACAGATTCTTGCACAGTTCACTTCGCACATGATCCTCACTTTTTTCATCGAAGGATCGAAACTTCACGCCTTCATGAGTTCGAATTTGAATTCTGGACTCTCGGATCTCTGAGACCCAAGACGTCAGTCAACACTGACTTTCCTTTCGTCTACCGAAACTTCGGTTCTGTCGCAGCCTCGCTACGTTGCAACCTTCAATGATACTTCCTCCACCTTTCCTGCCTGATATCCCGAGACGCCGAGACTCCAATGAGCTCGCCACCTCATCTTTTCGCGACCTCGCCACCTGCGAGATAAATCTCTTGACCTTTCAACTCCCGAGACCCGATGCCCTGAGATCACCTTCCACGTCACCCCTCTTGCGGTCCCCGCGAATTTCAAAATTCCTTGAAACTTCGTCCCTCGCGATCTCCACGGCTAACTTCTGATTGTTTCCACACGAAATGCCGATATATTCTATCCCTGAATAGAGTCACGCCCCTCATGTTCCTGATCGACGCCCTTACTCTCCCAGACTTCAAACTTATTCTGCCTGCACCATAGACTTCACATCCACTTTCCACTGAACGCAATCTCTGAACACGAAGTGTCTCTCCACGAGACTTGTATGCTAACCTGCTCGCTTCTTTCTGACTTGGTTACGCAACTTCCCCGCTTCCTTTTAATAACCTTGAAGGCCTATCCCTCCTGAGCTTCGACGACCCTAATTCCCTCAGAAATAACTCTTGCACGCAACCCTTGTGGCAAATCTTCAAACACGCCTAAGTGTTGAAGTCACTTGGCTCTACGCACTCCTGCAACAATAGTATTTCAATCTCTTTACTCAAAATCGCAACTCTAAGTCTTCATCCAGCCTGCGCACACCTTGAATGGCTCTAGTGTGAATCTGCACTTCTGAGAAATTAGAACAAAAGTTATCTCTATCTGAACCCTGCAGTCACGCACTCCTTGCGGACAAATTCCACTGCACTCCTTGCAGGAATTCTCTGGTCCAATATAGAGAAACAATTGAAACTAATTTCTTACTCTCACAGATTTCAATCTAACTATGAAATCACATACATAGCATGTCAAAGCAAATGTATATCAGAAAATAAACATTCATGAACATACTATCAGCAGTACACAGAAAATAACACAACCATGGAATTGAATCAAAGCTCTTTCTATTAATTCAATGTCTGTACATGGAGGTTCTTCATACACTTTTCTGCAGCTCTCTCTTCAGAATTCTTAATGATGTTACAATGTAGAAAGGAGGGAGTCTATATCCCATTTCCCTCTTGAGCTCTAAAGCTATCAAATCTAGAATTAAATATTCTATCTATTTTACATTAAATCTAATAAATGCCTCATCTACCTAAGGACGTGAGCTATCCGCTCAAGGCCCATTTACAATATACAAGTGTGCTTCATTAACTCTACACATTAATGTTTGGCGCAACAATATCAAGGTTCAATCCAAAAAGAAATCATGTTGGCTCGCTTGACGTGGGTGATGCTCCTGCATCATACTCCCTTGGTTGAAAATTTTCATGGGCTCCTGTCCATGAGCTCCTGCACGGTTTGTCCATGTTTCTATATGGCTTCTTTGCTTTCCCAGCTGGCATCTTCCACCGGGTGATTCTTCCACTTGACCAGATATTCAAAATACTTCTTTCGCATGGTCTTTCTGTCCACTCGTTTATCCAGTATGCACTCCATCTGCGGTTTTTCTGCTACTGGCAATTGCTTCTGCCACTGGATTATTGGTTCCTCAGTTCCAGTCTCTGCTTCTCCAGCCTTATATGGGTATAAATCCAAAATGTTAAATATCATAGATATCCCGATATCATCTGACAACTCAATCTCATAAGCATTCTCGCCAAATTTCTTCAGGACTCTGCATGGTCCGATTTTCTTCATTTTTAACTTGTTGTATGTTCCCCTTGGGAACTTTTCCTTCCTTAGATTCGCCAGAACAAGATCCCCAACTTCAAACTGAAGTTGCCTCCGATGCTGATCTTCTCTGCGCTTATACTCTTTATTTGAATCAATCAATCTTTGCTTCACCTGACTATGAAGTTCCTTCATCGCCTCAGCGAATTCTTCTGCACTAGCACTGCTAGTCACAGTATTCTCTGAATCTCGCAATTCAGAAACTCCTCTCGGTTGTGTCCCATACACAATCTGAAATGGGCTTTTTCCTGTACTCTGATTCACCAAATCCTTGTATGCAAACTCTGCCTGTGGCAATATGTTGTCCTAGCTACTATGGTGTTTCGTCACCAATCTCCTCAGCAAGTCTCCAAGACTTCTGTTGACCACTTCGGTCTGTCCATCTGTCTGCGGATGGTAAGCTGAACTAAAATCCAAATTAGTCCCTAGATTTTTCCATAGCATCCTCCAAAAATGACTTATGAACTTGGTATCCCTATCTGAGACTATACTTCTCGATAATCCATGAAGTCTGGCAATCTCTTTGAAAAACAAGTTGGCGATGTGTGTCGCATCGCTAGTCTTCTGACACGGAATAAAATGTGCCATCTTAGAAAACTTGTCTACCACCACAAAGATGGAATCGACCCCTCTCTGTGTCCTTGGAAAACCTAATACAAAATCCATGCTTATCGCTTCCCATGGCCTCTCCGGTATGGGCAATGGCTGATAAAGACCTGCATTCTTCTTCCGGCCTTTCGAATGTTGACAAATCCTGCATCTGTCAACAAACTTCTTGACATTTGCTCGCATCCCTGGCCAAAAATATGATTTTCTCAGTTTTGCGAATGTCTTATCGTGACCAAAGTGTCCTGCTAATCCACCGCTATGTTTCTCCTTTAGCAGGTTCTCCCTCATGGAGCAATTCAGAATACACAGTTGATTGCCTCTAAATAGAAATCCTTCCTGGATCATAAAATCTATCCATGGGCTCCGGTCTCTGAGAAATGGATTCTCAGCTGCCTCGTATGCCTCTCCGAAATCCGCATCACCTGCATACATGTCTTTAAGATTTTCAAAACCTAATGTTTTGATTCGGAACTCCTGCAGCAATAAACACTTTCTGCTCAAAGCATCAGCCACTTTGTTAGCAGTTCATGAAATGTGTTTAATCACGAATGTGAAATTCTGCATATACTCCACCCATTTTACATGCTTCTGGTTCAACTTATCTTGTTGGCTCACAAACTGCAATGCATGGTTATCATTGTACAATACAAATTCCTTTGGGATCAAGTAATGCCTCCACTTTTTCAGTGCCTGTATGATAGCATAAAATTCCTTATCATACGTGGAGTATTTTATCTTTGCGTCATCCAGCTTCTCGTTGAAATATGCAACTGGCCTGTCATCCTGACTTAAGACCGCTCCTATGGCATATCCACTTGCATCACATTTCACCTGAAATGTCTTCTGAAAATCAGGCAACACCAACATTGGTTGCTCTGTGATCTTCCGCTTCAACAAATTGAAGCTCCTCTGAGCCTCTGTTGTCCAGTGAAAAGTCTTATGTCACTTCTTCACTGTGTCCATCATCACTGCACTAATCCCACTGAAATTCTTGATGAACTTTTGGTAGAAACTAGCCAAACCATGGAAACTTCTCACCTCGAACACATTTCTCGGTGATGGCCAGTTTTTTATCACTTCCACCTTTTCCGGATCCATCTTCAACTCATTCGCTGAGATAACAAAACCCAAATAAATGAGCTCTATCTGCATAAGTGAAGAATTCTTCATATTGATCAACAACTTCTCTTGTTGTAGCTTCCTCATCACAATGGCCAAATGTTTCAAATGCTCAGCCTTGGTCTTACTGAAGATCAATATATCATCCAGATATACGACAACAAACTTCCCGATGAATTCCTTTAGGACTTCATTCATCATTCTCATGAATGTGCTCAGTCCATTTGTCAAGCCAAACGGCATGACCATCCATTCATACAAAACTTCATTTGTCTAGAATGTTGTCTTCCATTCATCACCTTCCCTCATGCGAATCTGATGATATCCTCTCTTCAAAGCAATCGTTGAAAAGAAATTTTCCCCACTCAGGAAATCCATCAGATCATCCATTCTCGACAGTGGAAATCTGTACCTGATGGTTATCTTGTTAATCGCTCTAGAATCAGTACACATTCTCCATCCTCCATCCTTCTTTGGACTGAGTATTGTCGGAACAACACACGGACTCAGGCTTTCCCTGACCATTCCTTTATCCAATAAATCCTGGACCTGCTTCTTGACCTCCTCATTTTCCTGCGGTGTCAATCTGTACGCAGCCTTGTTTGGTAAAATTTCTCTTGGTATGAGGTCGATGTGATGACTCACACTCCTCATCGGTGGCAACGAACGAGGTAATTCGTCCACGATGATATCAGCGAACTCTTATAGCAGTTCCCGAATCTCTATTGGTAAGTCATCCACTCTTGTGCTAGTCAGGACAATTCTCGGTTTCCTAACCATAAAGAATTGTGGATCTTCCCTCTTCTCCATCTCCGTGAGAAGTTCCTTCCCACTCATGAGAAGTATGGTGTTACTTACTTCCGGTTTTACTTCCTTATCCTTTATCGGATGTAACTTATGGGTTCTCCCATTCTTCTCCAGGGTATAGGTGTTCATCTTCCCATCATGAATCACATTTCGGTCATACTGCCATGGTCTACCCAGCAATACATGACAGACATCCATGGGAATAAAATCACATAAAATATTATCATGGTATCCCCCTATTTTGAATTCAACCAAGAACTGTTTAGTGACACTCACCTGATGTCCTTTCTGTAGCCACGAGACTTTATATGGACTCGGGTGCTTAGTTGTCTTCAGCTCCAATTTCTCCACCATCTCGGTTGAAACGAGATTATCAGTGCTTCCACTGTCCACGATGACCTTGCATTTCTTGTTCTTGGTTGTGCAAATTGTCCTGAACAGTCTGTTCCTATGTACTGATATTTCCACCTCCTTCTCAGGTGTTAAAATAATTTTATGCATCCCAAGCGATCTTCCACTGTCTGCATCTTCTGACTCAGCATCACGCATCTGCGCCTCAGTGATGTGAGATTCTCCTGCATCTTTCTTCTTTTCTGGACACTCAAATGACTTGTACCCATTTTTCCCACATGTAAAACATGTGATAACTCCTCCTCTTCCTCTACCTCGACCTCTAGTACGAGGAAGAGTATTTGCATCAGCATAATCTCCTCGCGGATCGATTTTATGTCCTCTCGGTTCAACATATGGCTGCCTCTATTGTGAGGTTCCGCCTCTTTCAACCTTACCCTGAGGTCTCTTCCATTCCTCCTTGGGCTTCTGATATTTCTCCTGGGCAATTGATTTTCCTCTGGGATGACTTCTTCCTCGCCCTCACTGTCCTTGCTTTCGGCTAAGCTTCTCTTCAACTTTCAGGGCCATCTAGTACGCATCCTCAACTGTTCGTATGGTTACCATGCTCAATTCATCCTGAATGTCGTATCTCAAACCATTCATATATCTCGCCACCTTCTCATCATCGCTCTCCCAATGACCTGCTCGGATATTGAGCTTATAAAACTCTTCGGTGTATTCCTTCACCGTCATCAACTTCAGCCTCAGGTTCTACATTCGCCTGAACAATGTGATCTGGTAATCTTTGGGGATGAATTTTTCTTTCATCTTAGCAATCATTCGATCCCAGCTTTTAATTTTTTGTTTGCCTTTGGAACGTCTATCTTCTTGTAGCTCGTCCCACCACAATGCTGCATGTCCTTTCAAGTGTGTAATTGCATGCTTGACCTTCTTATCTCTTCCACATCTTCATAATTGAAGTATGTGTCAAGAGCCCTTATCCAATCTAGCAACTCCTTTGCATCCAGATTCCCCTCATATACTGGAATGTCCATTATTTCCTTCGCACCCATCCTTGCGATGGCTTTGATTAATCGCTCGGTCGATGCATCTTCTGTTGTGACCTCTTCTGCATGTCCAGCTTCTTCTTCAACCTCGAAATCGCTAAGATCCCCAACACCAACTCCGCGTCTTTGAGATGTCTCCATCTCCTCAAGCCTCGCTCGGAGATCTCTCATTTGGCGCTCCATTTCTAGATTTCCTGTCGGCCTGCCTTTTCTTCGCACATCCTTGTCTTCTGCACCAGGTGACTGCCTTTCTCTCCTAGGCGGCATGATGTTTCCTCTTCTCTGTTACAGAAAGCAAAGAAAATCCTGCTCTGATACCACTCTGGTGCAACCGCATTCCTCGGAGCACGCTCGCCTCACCAGGACCTTCTCTTCTCTCGGCCCGAAGAGTACCAATACTCTTCTATCTTCCTATCGAAAGATCTACCCACAGATTCTTCTACAGTTCACTTCGCACGCGATCCTCACTTTTTCCATCGGAGGATTGGAACTTCGCGCCTTCGCGAGTTTGAGTTTGAATTCTGGACTCTCGGTCAATGCTGACTTTCCTTTCGTCTACTAGAACTTCGGTTCTATCGCAGCCTCGCTACGTCGCAACCTTCAACGATACTTCCTCCACCTTTCCTACCCGATATCCCGAGATGTCGAGACTCCAATGAGCTTGCCACCTCGTCTTTTTGCGACCTCGCCACCCACGAGATAAATCTCTTGAACTTTCAACTCCCAAGACCCGATGCCCCGAGATCACCTACCACGTCACCCCTCTTACGGTCCTTGTGAATTTTGAAATTCCTTGGAACTTCGTCCCTCGTGATCTCCATGGCTAACTTCCGATTGTTTCCACACAAAATTCCGATATATTCTATCCCCGAATAGAGTCATGCCCCTCGTGTTCCTGATCGATGCCCTTACTCTCCCAGACTTCGAACTTCTTCTGCCTGCACCGTAGACTTCACATCCACTTTCCACTGAATGCAATCTCCCAACAAGAAGTGTCTCTCCACAAGACTTGTACACCAACCTGCTATCTTCTTTCTGACTTGCTTGTGCAACTTCCCCGCTTCCTTTTAATAACCTTGAAGGCCTATCCCTCCTGAGCTTTAACGACCCTAATTTCCCTAGAAAGAACTCTTGCACACAACCCTTGCACAAAATCTTCAAACATGCCTAAGTATTGAAGTCACTCGGCTCTGCGCACTCCTACAGCAACAGTCTTTCAATCTCTTTACTCAGAATCACAACTCTGAGTCTTCATCCAGCCTGTGCACGCCTTGCATGGCTCCAGTGTCAATCTGCACTTCTGAGAAATTAGAACAAAAGTTATCTCTATCTAAACCCTGCAGTCATGCACTCCTTGCGGAAAAATTCCACTGCACTCCTTGCAGGAATTCTCTGGTCCAATATAGAGAAACAATTGAAACTAATTTCTTACTCTCACAGATTTCAATCTAACTATGAAATCACATACATAGCATCTCAAAGCAAGTGTATATCAGAAAACATTCATGAACATACTATCAACAGTACACAGAGAATAACACAACCATGGAATTGAATCAAAGCTCTTTCTATTAATTCAATGTCTGTACATGGAGGTTCTTCATACACTTCTCTGCAGCTCTCTCTTCAGAATTCTTAATGATGTTACAATGTACAAAGGAGGGTGTCTATATCCCGTTTCCCTCTCGAGCTCTAAAGCTATCAAATCTAGAATTAAATATTCTATCTATTTTACATTAAATCTAATAAATGCCTCATCTACCTAAGGACGTGAGCTATCCGCTCAAGGTCCATTTACAATATACAAGTTCACTTCATTAACTCTACACATTAATGTTTGGCGCAACAATATCAAGGTTAAATCCAAAAAGAAATCATGCTGGCTCGCTTGAAGTGGGCGATGCTCCTGCATCACAAGACTTGGAAGCTCACTTAAATTCCTTGCACTCTAATTTCACATAAACCCAACAAGAAGTGAGATAGCTCAGTCCCAGTGTTGCTACCATCAATAAAAACATGCATTCCTTCATCAACGCCAAAATGAAGGACCCCAAGCAATACCTCTCTACCTAGCTTGAATCCTTCAATACCCAGTTTGTCTCCTTCACTACGATGATTTGCATCAAGATCCATATCCCTGCAAATATTCCCTCATATGACCCACCTTTTCAAACCAAAGGTGAAACTTCCTCTCATTCCCATAATTTTCAGCCCCATCACTTTCAGCATGACCTACACATTCTGCATGTGGATGTGACGAAATTTGATGGATCGGATCCCACTGGATGCGTAACTCAAATGGAACATTATTTCTCTTTGTATGGAATTGTAGATGAGTTGGCCAAAGTCCGGTATGGTGCTCTCCATCCAGATCAATAATGTTGGCATTGGTGGAAATGGATAAAAATGCCCGCCAAGGGTATGTGGCTTGGACACACTTTGTGGCAAATCTTTATGAATGCTTTGACACTGACACCAATCATTTAGGTCATTTGACAAAGTTGAAACAATCTGGCATAGTGGAATACTTTATAGCTTCTTTTGTGTGATTGGATTTCCATACAGAGGAAATGTCTGTTTCTTTTTTAAGAGAACGCTTTATTAGTGGCCTCAAGGATGAGATTTGTGCCCATGTATGCATGGATCAGCCTCAGAGTTGGGTGGAAGCTACTAAAATAGATAAGGAAGAACAACAAGTTGACTCTTCTCAGAACTGAAAACCATTCTTTATTCCTCACACTAAACCAGTCACTCCCACTCCTCCTTCTAGTCCACTAAAGATCTAGAAATTGACCAGGGAAGAAATGGCCAAATGCCAACTCAAAGGTATTTGTTATAATTTTGATGACAAATATTTTCCTGGGACAAGTGTAAGGAACAAAATATTTTAATGGCCATCTTGGAGGATGATTTAGAAGATGATGTTGAGGCTACCCTTGTGGCTGTGTCACCTAAACCCACTGACATGACCCCTCCCTCTGACCGTCCTGAAGTTGAACTGGTCATTCCCCTAAATGCTCTCTCTGTCTTCTCTACTCCCAAACCCTCAATCCTATTGATTACATTAAACATAAGAAGGTCATCATTATTCTTGATAGTGGACACACCCATAATTTTATTGATCGTTGCATTGCCCAAGAAAATAATTGCTATATACGTATCGTCAATAATTTTAAAATCATGATTTCTAATGGTAGGTCCATGAAATGTGGAGGGCATTATGAAAATGTGTCTACAAATTGGTCAGTACCAGATGAAATATCATATGTTTTCTATCGACATGGGCGATTGTGACATTGTGTTGGGTGCAGAATGGATAAGTATTTTGGGTCCCATTCTCATGGATTTTAAGGAATTAACCATACAATTCGACAGGGAGGACCAACAATATAAGTTCCAAGGCATCACCATCGGTTCCCCAGATATCATCAGTTCCCATTGCATGGAAAATATGCTCAAAAAAGGTAATTCTGGAATTATTGCACAACTCCATGCCATTCAAGCCACTGAGACACCCTATGTGTCGTAGGACCTCCAATCCTTCCTCTCTAAAAATTAAGTTTTTTTTCCACTCCCTAGGGACTTCTTCCTTCCTATGGTGTTCATGATCATTCCATTCCCCTTGTCCCTGACAACCTTCCTCCCAATATTCGTCCCTATCATCATCCCTTTTCCCAAAAAAATGAAATTGAGAAAATTGTTCAAGAATTGCTCAACCTTGGTGTTATCCTCCCTAGTTCAAGCCCCTACTCTTCTCCTGTGGTCATGGTCCTTAATAAAGAAATTTATTGGCGCACGTGTCCTGACTTCCGCACCCTCAACAAACTCACCATTAAATATAAATTTCCCATTCTTCTCATTGATGACTTCTTGGATGAATTGAGTGGTGCCTAGTTCTTTACTAAACTTGATCTTTGTTCTGTCTACCACCGGATACGTATGAATGAGGAAAAAATTCCTAAGATTTCATTTCGAACTCATGAGGGCCACTATGATTTTTTGGTCATTCCCATTGGCTTGTGTAATGCTCCCTCCACTTTCCAAAGCCTCATGAATCATGTCTTCCATCCTTTTATGCGTCATTTTGTCTTAGTTTTCTTTGATGATATCCTCATCTATATAAAACCTAGAGAACCCATCTTGCTCATGTGGATCAAGTTCTCCATCTACTCTCTCAGCGCGAACTTTTCCTCAAACAATCTAAATGTTCTTTTGGCACCTCAGAAGTCGAGTACTTGGGTCATCTTGTTGGCAAGGTTGGTGTGAGGGTGGATCCTAGAAATATTGAAGCTATGAAAGATTGGAATCACCCAAAGACTCTCAAAATATTTCATGGATTTCTTGGTTTAACAAGTTATTATTGTAAGTTTGTTAAGAATTATGGAAAGATTACGGCACCTCTAACTTCTCTCCTTAAAAATAATTCTTTCACTTAGACTCCTGCAGCTGCTCAAGACTTTCAAACCTTGAATATGGCCATGTGTACCACTCTAGTATTGGTTGTTCCTGATTTCAAAAAGACCTTTGTCCTAGAATGTGATGCTTTCGGGAAAGGAATCAAGGCATAGTCTTTATGCAAGAGGGTCATCCTTTGGCCTTTACCAAAAAAAATTGTCAGAGCGAAATTTGGGAAAATCAATCTATGAAAAGGAAATGTTGGCTATTCTACATGTTGTGGATCTTTGGTGCCCTTATCTATTGGGGAAACACTTCCAAATTAAGACAAATCATCAAACCCTCAAGTATTTTCTGGAACAATACCTTTCCTCCCCAGAGAAAAAAAAATGGGTGACTAATCTCTTTGGATATGATTATGAGATCATTTACAAGAAAGGAAAAGACAATGTGGTTGTTGATGCACTTTCCAAAAAATATGAATATGAAGGGTCGTTTTTTTCTCTCTCCATTCTACTAGATTGGCTCGAATTTGTTCGCTAGGAATGACTACACTATCCCAAAAATTTGCACCTAATACAACAATTGCATGCCAATTCTCTAGTTTCCCTAGGGTACTCTTGGCACAATGATGAGTTTAGATATAAAGGGAATTTGTATTTAAGTAAATAGTCAAAAATTAAATCTACGATACTTTTTGAGCTTCATGCTGCACCCACCACTGGGCACTTAGGGTTTACCAAAACCTATGACTGAGTCAAACATTTTTTTTTTAGGGATGGTATGAAATAGGACGTTCACAATTTTGTGGTAGAATGTGATTTTTGTCAACGCAAAAATGACTAAACAATCAAATCTCCTGGCACACTAAAACCACTTTCGATTCCACCTGCTAGTTGGAGGGATATCTCTATGTATTTTATTGTAGGATTACCTCAATTGAGCAATAAATCAGTCATCATGGTGGTAGTTGATCATATTTCCAAGTATGCTCATTTATGTCCTCTTCAACACCCATTTGCAACCTCCATTATGGATCAACTCTTCATGGATCAGGTATTCCAACTTCGTGGCATGCCTCTTTCTATTGTTTCTGATCATGACCTAACTTTCATTAGCAATTTTTGGCAAGAATTGTTCAAGATACAAGGTACCCAATTGCATCTCAGCACAACTTATCATCCCCAGATTGATGGTCAAAATTAAGTTGTCAACAAGTGTTTGGAAACATATTTGAAGTCTTTTGCATCAAAACAACCAAATCAATTGGCTCAATGGTTAACACTAGTTGAATGGTGGTACAACACATCTTACCATACAACTACCTGCATGACTCCTTTTGAAGTGGTATATGGAAAAAATCCACCTTTAGTTCCCTCATACTTGTCAGGTGTCTCGAAGGTCTAGGAAGTTAACCAAACGCTTATAGTTCGAGAGGCTATTCTATGTACCCTCAAATATAATTTGGTCATGGCCCAGAATCACATGAAGCAACAGCTAGATCAAGTTTGCTCTAAATGTCAATTTGCAGAAGGAGATCAAGTGTTTCTTCAACTACAAGCTTATAAGAAAAATTCCCTCAAGGCTAACCATTGTCAGAAACTAGCGCCCAAATTTTATGGTCCTTATACCATTCTCAAGCATGTGGGACAGGTGGCTTATCAATTATCCTTTCCCGATCATTCTAATTTCCATCATGTTTTCATGTTTTTTGCTTAAAGAAGTTGATTGGAACTAGGTTCCAAACTCAAACCAACCTTCCCGAGTTGGATGACGAAGGCTCCATTTGGCTACAAACACAAAAAATTTTGGACCAACATGAGCGTCTTGTGTGTCAACGCACCCTCAAGGAAGTGTTAGTCTAGTGGAAAGATACAACTCCAACAGATGCCACTTGGGAACCTGCTACCATTCTGCAACAATTTCCTCATCTCAATCTTTGAGGACAAGGTTGTCTTGAAGGAGGAGGACATGTTAGGGACCTAACCCCTCATGTATGTAGAATAATATATTTCAATGTAATAAAATTCAATATTAATAATGCCTAGCAATAAGGAAGAATAAGTCAAATCTAAGAAGACCTAATAGAAGCTTCCGCTTCTAGAAGGATCTTCCTCTAGATTGTTCTTTGGATAGACATATTTAGTATAAATAGGAGTAGAGGGTATGATAAGTTTTTTCATGGATATTATTGTAATAGATATCTTCTCTAGTAGAGGTTTCCCCCTCGAAGAGGCAAGTGAACAATGCTCTCAGTAATCAAAGTGCTTTGTCTGGTGTTATTCTAGTATTATTCTAGTATTATTGTGTTGTTGTTCTAGTTATATCATTGTTTATCTGCCATTTCTAGCTAATTAAAGTCACATCCCCATCCACCTCATACTCTTCTACATGAATTAGATAGGATCTTCTTGGAAAACACTCATTGACTTGGGCAATGATCTACCAAATAGGGCACCATGACAACCCTCCCATACTTAAATTTTGGAAGTTGTATAAGGTCATTAAGCAATTGTTTGTTTGAAAAGGGGGGATTTGATGCACACGTTTCAATTTTTATTTTATTAGATATGCCATACTTTCCATGATACAGGTGACTTGCGGACCCTTGGAGGGCGTAAATTTGTGCCTTTGCAGGGTGTTTCCAAATGAAATCTTGTTCATGGAGGCACAAAGTTTCTTGGACCTTTATAGGGGAATGGAGCCCACATATGGGAAGATGTGCCCCCTCTCATTGCAGACATGGGAGGATTAAATTTTCCTTTGAAGGCACTTGTACAACATGATATTATCACATTGTGGACCTTTTCACCTAAATGTTGGAATTTGGAGGCCTGAAGCATCACCTTGTATTCCCTAAACATCACATGGAGGCTAGGGTTTTGATGGGGTTTCCTAGTTTGATGATGATCATCTGATGTGGTTTGATGGAGAGAGAGACACATGGAATTCACTATAGTACTTTATCGCAAGTCACATGGACTTTGTAGTCCCAATGAACTTCATTAGGAGGAAAAACGTCTCATTTTGGAGGCCTACGTCACACTTCTAGGGCATGACATCACCACTAAAGGGGAATTTAATTTATGTATTTTGTATTTTAAAGGTGTAAAGGAAAATTTGTGAGGTATACCTCCTCAAATTAAGAAAGTGGACAAACTTATGTGGAATTTTTTTTAGAGCGATCTCACATAAATAGAGATCACTCTCATTTCATTTTATCATAACTCTCACTTGAGAATTACATACTCATTGACTAAATTTTTTTCCCTACTTGAGGAATTTTCTCTATCTATCTATTGATGCTTTGTGGATAATTTTACTTATCTGTTGGAGGAAGAATCTATGTGCTATCTCTTGATGATTGTCTCTTTGAAACTATGATGAAATATCCTTGATAAAGAAGGGTTTTTCATGCTATCTCTTGGAATTGGTAAGGAATTTCCACATAAGTGTGTTGTCTCTTCTTGTTTCAAGGTTAATTTGTCTAGATACTTGGAGGATTATAAGGGCATACGCCCTCCATCAATATCCATTCATTTTTCATTGAAAAAACTATTTTTCAAAGGTTTCTACAAGGATTAAAAAGGCTTACACCCTTGTATATTTATCTTGCTAAGGTTAGTTTTCTCTAGGGAGTAAAAAGGATTACACCCATGGATACGTAAGAAACTCTATCTCATATGAAAGAGACTCCATTAACTCAATTGATAAAGCACTAATATACTTGCATTGAATATTGTATATTCATGCATCGGTATATGTGAATTTTTGAGATATTGCAATTGTTTGAGTTGGATCTAATTCTACATGCTATAATATTTCTTGTTTCCTACGGACATATTAATTGGCCAAGTGATTCTCATTTTTTTTTATAAATTTGTGCTACATCCAATAGGGTTGAAAAAAACTCATCTTTATCTCATTTTTTACTCATTATTCTACCACTAAAGTTCACTTGTAAGTTGCCATAATTAATCTACTAGTTATTGGTTATCTTTTCAGAGGATTGTTTGTTGATTTTGGTGGCTAGAATTTTCTGTTGTAGCAGTTGTTTTCTACATCCATTATGCAATTAAAAAACTTCCTTATAATACTACACAAAAAACTCTGAATCACCATCAAACTCTTGTTTTAATCATTGGAGGTTTATCTAGTTGTTACTAACTTTGTTTCCAACATCTTGTACTTGATTTTTGGTGGTTAAATTTACNGTATGTATAATTTGGGATAGCAAGGTTACTTGTTGTATCCCCATTGGTTTTGAGGCTTATATTATTGAATCTCTTGTTCTAGGTAGGGCTAACATTGTTTTGTAGGTACATCATCTTTGGCAACCAATTATTCTTTCACAAGACTCTTTCCCAAGATTCATCTCCACTTTGAACCTTGACCTATAGGGGCATCTCTTATAAATTCTCACTTTCCATCTCAATCCCATTAGGGTCACCTAGGATTCCCCCCTTGTGGAGATTTAATCATCAGTAAAGTGAGGGGAGTATTTATCTATGGTGGCATTGGGTAAATACTCCCATAGTTTTCACACCTTTTTGTTTTGGTTTGGTATTTTCCCAAGCTACAATCTATTTGATAACAATGATAACTAATTAAAATTGAAATTGAAATTATATGCAACACTCTTCAAGATAATGCATCATAACCACCTTTAAAATAGTATATATTCTGAGTGTACAAGTATAATTATGAGATAACTCCCCAAGAATCCATTTCCCAAAGAATAAATACAAAACATCTTCTACAAGAGGTGGGTCCTTGGAATATGTTATTCATTAACCACTTTTTCTAGACAATAAACAATAAAATAAACCTCCATCAAGTGCACCCTAGGAGAGAGTGCCTTGGGACCACATTGAAACCATAATCACACAATTAAATATTCCATGTAATGAATGAACCCTTGAATAAAGTGGGCACTGATCTCTAGAATAATGTGCATTGATAATCCCTTTGACTCAGCCCGCATTATGAATAAACCATCACAAGGAGTGCAACGTAGCTAATTGCGCACATGGAATGGATGGAAGTTTTAAACAACCTCCAAATAATGCCATAAACTGGATTTCTCTAGAATAATGTCCCAAGGGTGGTTAAATTCATAAATGCAAGTGCTAAAACTATGTGCACAAGAAGGAAGGTGACATAGAAAAGTGTGGAAAGTAGTTAAGCGTTCATCAATAAATGTGCCAAATGTACCAATAGGAAGGGATAAGTTCAATACTCAAGTGAAAAATCATAAATGAAATCCATTTAGATGTTAAAAATAACCAAGGAGTCAAGGGCACCCTCTCTGATCAACCAACAAACTATCCCAAAACCCTAGGTCACCTTTGAAGGAAGTATCTCAACAAGTAATTCATACACATGCTTCAAAGTAGTGTACCCTAATGAAGTGTTTCGTAGGGATAGGGCACACCTCGTCACAAAGATAAACAACTTACCTTAAAACATATATCAAGGACTAAGCCCATCAACCTAGAAAATCATGGCAATGTACTTAATAATTAAAAAAACACCTCATGGAGAAATTTTTAACACTGAAAACTTAGGGAGACCCTAAGTTGATGGGTTCTCGCTCCATATAAATGAGCCAAGAGTAAAAAAAGTATGGCATTATAATTAAAACCCCTCAATAAAACTCCAAAGTGAAAAATGGCAATGCCAACACCCTAATCCCAAGGAAGCATCTCCCAAGCACCTATTAGCATGTTAAACTATCAACAAATATATGAAACCATGAAAAGAGAATGAATGGATGAACCGGGGAAACTCATAAAATAATGGAGAAATGAGTCTCCTCCAACCCAAAGTACCCAAGCAATAAAGTGGAAACACTATCTCTAATTCAAGCCCAAAAGTTCATGAAGATATATCCTGCAAACCATATAGATGTGTGATAAATATCACACATGTTAACTCGCATATTAAATATGAGGGATAAAAATAAGTAATGGAAAATTAACCAAAGTCCTATTATAAATCCCTTCACATGGCCATTGATATGGGAAATTACATTGAACTCATTCTAGGACAAGGAACTCCAAAAGGACCAATGGATAAAAAAGAATATCAGTGAGGCTAAGAAACATGAACTAAACCAATAGTCTAAGGAATTAAAGAAATATAATGTTAACATTCAAAATCATATTCACATGAAGAACCTGAAGGAGATGAATATGTTGAAATTTGAAAGAACATGTGGTACATATAAAAATTGCTAGAATGAATGCAAGTTCAACCTCAATAATTATAATTGATTTTTATAATGAAAGGGAAATTAGGATGATTAGGATAATTTTTTAGTAAGATATCAATACTAATAAAAACATCAATATTAGAGTTTACATTAATCAAAATCTTAGGGATGAAGCTCCATTGAGGTAATGATTGATGTTGGAAAGAAGGCCTATAGATTCTTTTGATGTGGGGATTGGGGGAACAATTAAAACAAATACATTTTGGCATTCCTAGGTGGATATATTACTATCTTTGTGGGATTTATACCCACATTAAAAAAAGTTGCACAATATTGAAGAACCAAGTATAGACGACATGTCATATGAATCAAGTGGCACATGAGGAAGAGAACTAGGAGGTATTCATGACAACACGCTCATGACCATAACATAAAAAAAAATAGGATTTAATGTAAATAAGTTGTATTGGATGAGGATAAACAAGATGTTTTAACAATGGAGTAAATTACAGAAGAATTTGGAGGATGTTTTGATATGGACCTATTATCGTGGGATATGTACTTGTGAAAATTCCTCCACAAGATCCCAAAATATTGCATAACTATGGAATAACCTACCACTGTCACCTTAGTAGAGAATCCCCTCATTTTAGTGATAGAGGAGGTACACCACAAGGGAGGCTTCCTTGGTGAAATCAAGGGATCAAATAGAAAGTTTAGTATCCAAGTGTTACACATTATTTTCATCACCCTTATGACTGTTAATGATGTAAACCTATCCTTTGTCTTTAGAATGATCAATGGCCTTAATCCTTGAAGAACACTGAATATACTTTTTACCAGAGAGATGAAATTATACTTTTCCTTTGTCAAAAAAATTAGAAAAAGGGATCGAATCACCTTGATTAGTGTTAAGGGTGTGACTATATAGGATTGTCATAGGTTGCACCATAGTGTCCTGTGACATCATTGTATTTTTCTCAGTGTTAAGGGTGCGATGATTTTTGTATGAAGGAAAAAGAGGAATTTCTCGAAAGTTCTAGAATAGAATCTTCGAGGGTGAGGTGGCCTCCGATCGGTTTTGATCTAAGTCACATCCTTGATCTCATGGGATCATCCTAACCTCCTCACCCTATCCTTTTTATCCTATAAAAGGAGAGGAGTTCTCATGGGGAAAGTTAACTTAGATTGGGAGAGTTGGAAAGTTCTTGAGATTTGTAGCTTGGAGTTTTTGGATCTTGTATGTTGGATTTGAGCTTTTCTTTCTCAATATAGATTGTTGATCTTAGAATCCATGGAGAATAAGTGTGTGGGAAGAAAGGAACTGTTGGAAGGGACCTTACAAAATCAAGGCATTGGTTGTATTCCCCTTTTCATATCTTTAATACAATGATATATTTTGTTCCCATAAAATTGGTCTTATTTTATTGTATGATTGCTTGATCACATACATAGGTTTTGTTGAGTATACATTGTTGTTTTCACTTTGTTAGCTTGTTTCTTTTTTACAGGTTCAACATCCCATAAGCCTTGGAACAAAGAGAGGATGACACTAGTGAGGACAAACAACATTTAAAAGGTATGTCATTTATCTCTTCTTAGTTAGTATGCTTGATAATTTAAACTTAGGGAAAGTTTTATATCCTGTCTTGTTTTTTATAGTTTCATGGTGAAACTAGGGAGATCTGTTTGTGTCCGCACTTATTGATTAATCCTATAACACCTAGCCTTCTGATATCTATCTTGATCACTGGATGACTGGTCTAGGTGAAAGTAAAGAAGAGGTTTGAAGGTGATTTGATACTTTCCCAGAACAAGAAAACTTTGGGGCATATATGTAAAAATTTCCAAGTCAAAGTATGCAATAAATACCTCTTTTAGACACTATACAAGTTAGATTGCTATGATCATTGCAAATTGCATAAATAAACTAGTCTTATAACAATAATAAATGCTCAGAAACACCAGAATTGACCATAAAATTTAAGCATACATCCATTAAAACATTATCCAAATGTTGAAGGTAATATCTGAGTGAGTTAAGCCACCAATATATTAGTGTATGTAAAAAACTAATGTAATTTAGATGGTTGTAGCAAACCTTTTACAACAACAATGAGTTATTTAGTGAGTTTTCAAAGGTTAGTGTAAGTATAGTTAGTAGGAATATTGAGAGTTTTGAGAGAGTGATTTCATTAATCAATTCACGATGAGAATGCTTCAAGACTATTGTCTTTAAGGGTTGTGGAGTTTTTTCAAATGCAACAAAGCTTGAAGGTTGATCTACTTGAAACCAAGAGGTAGGATCTAAACCCTAAGGCGCATGTACATTTGGGCATGAGGTCTTAAATATTTAGGAGAAGGAATTCTAGGGTGCAAGCACATTTGGGCCCTAGAAACCATTTCTCCCTTCTTGTAACTTCAACTAGATCAAATAGTAAATGTCTAGGGATAAAATATTAAAGTGATATCACTTTAGGGATCTAGGGTTATAACCCTAACAAGGACAATTAACCAATTCTAGATAAATATGACCTTGTGAGAGGAAAAATAACTTATGTTCCTCTCTTAGGGTTTCACCAAACAATACTTCTTGTAATAAAATAATAATTTCACCATAAACATTAATATCATGAACACAAATTGAATAATTTTACTTACTTCATTCAAGAAACCAAGAGAATGTAACCCTAATTGCATAACTATTTATCCAAAATAAGAAAATCCATCCACAAGAAACCTTTCCAAGCATAGCGCATGAGAGAGAAGTGCTAGTTACCCATAAAGGGTGAAAATTTTAGAAGCCAGCCACAAAGGGTGAGTGAAAGATGATGATAAAAATGAAAGTGAGGATAAAATTTTTATATGAGGCTACCATAACACATTGGTCCATGTAAAATGTCAACAACAAATTAGAAGTGGGGTTGACCCCTCATTTAATGTCTACAAAATGATAAAGAGAAAAAGAAAATTAAAATATCCCACATGTGTGAGACGTCAAGGCCTAGTAGGGTGACGTCAAGATACAAAGGCTAAAGTAGGGCTTCCAAAGGCCACATGGCATCCTCCAAGTTGAAGGAAAATGTTAAGTAAGGTGTTTCCTCACCAAAGATCATTCCAAATCATATTTGACAACCTTCTATCCATGAAACTCTAGAAGGTGATGTCAAGGTCAAAAGGGTGACATCAAGGGACTCAATGTGCTATGTCCAAGCAGAGGAAGGTTCCATCTCAGATATGAAAAATTCATGATTCATTGTTGTTGCAACTTCCTCCATCTTGTGTGTGAATGTGCCTTGGGTAGTATACTCAACACGCGAAGCCTCTAGCCCATCAGTGTGCCATAATGACTAGGTCTTCCCAAACCAATCCCCATTTTCCCATCATCCAAGGTCCTGAGGATGTGAGAGCCAATATCTGAGGGTGGTGAGTCATTGGATGACCCATCGCTCTCCATCAAACATGCTAAGATCTTTCAATAAAGGAAAAACATCATGGGTACAATCCGAGGACATTCCTCAAAGAACCATGCTTGGGCTATCCAAACAAATAAAGGTATAAAACATGGTTAGTCAAAGTTCATAAGAAACATTAGTCCTTAAAACATGCAAAGTAAATTACAACTTAAGATATAATCCATGTAAAACAATTCACCTCAGTATCCTCTTCAAGAATCACACCAGCCTAGGACCCCATGTGAGTTACTAGGTTTAAATATGAAAGGGTCATGATCCAACCCTATTAGGTGTGCCACCTAGACAAGAAATAAAATAACCCAAGTAGAGGGATAGGTCCTGAGAGTGAAAAGGGAAAGTAAAAACCTTCAAGAATAAGTGTGAATGTGATATGGTTTTAGGGTTTACTTCATGGCTAATGGTGTCACTGAATCCACTTCTATGAGAGTCTTTGTGAAGGGCAAACTTTCTCTCGAGTTACCACAAATTTACATACTATTTTTTCCAAGACCCCTTATTTTCCTTTTTATAAGTCCTACTTTATTATATTTGCAAGTCCCCTTTGTAAGGTTTCAATCCATTAGCATTTCATTTTTTGGATCGGGGTGAGGTTTGAAAGAGTAGAGCTCAA
>ML779828.1:299980-340295 GCA_009831015.1 Picea engelmannii | reverse complement strand
ATTATGTGGTTGTCAATTTTAAAATTTTACACCATTGAAGCATATGATATAATTTATAAGACGAATCTCCATTCATTTACAATCGAAAGAAACATAAATATGTTGTCAATTCACTGTAGAAACATCTCGGGTAACTGTATGGGCTTAATAAACAATTCTTCTTAATGAAAATAAAATATGTTTTTTAATTTAATTATTTTATTATGAGATAAAAAAATATACATATAAATTAAAGTAAGTAGTGATAGGTAATTGAATTTAACATTAAAAGTGTTATATGGATTTAAATAATAAGTCTTACTATAAGAAAAAGGAAGGAAAAAAAAAAAAAAATATATATATATATATATATATATATATTATTTTGGTACAGAATAAAAAAGTATACATATAAATTGAAAACGGAGTAAGTAATGATAGAATTTATGTACATGTCTTTTTGGTCCCCGAATCCAGGCTATAATCATATTGGTTGTTAGTATTTCTAGCTAATCTTGTTGGATGATACGGTTGGTTGGGGTGGATGGGCTATTGGGAAATGAATTAGGCTTTTTGTGTCCCTGGTTCCTTTCTCTTTCCTTTTCTTCCCGTATTCTCTAGCTCTATCTCTAGCCTTACATTTTGAAGTAGAATAGGTATGAAAGAAATAAGATTATTCCCGTTGACTCTTCAACCCTTGGCCAAAAGCTCATCAACCAGTAGTGGAGTGGGGGCTTTCAGGATATCTTTCCTTCCTCAATAGAAGGAGCTACCATGATAGATAGAAGATAGATAGAAGTAGCTACCGTGAGAGGAGATATTACTTACAGAAACAAGTTACTATCATCAAATATTAGAAGTAGCTACCATCAGAGATCCTTAGATACAGTACACTATTTATTAAGGTCACTTTATTCGTAGCTATTCTGAGATCTCATTTCCTAGTTTCCTAGCTAGTCATTCAACTTATGGTCAACGAAAGAACATAAGTTGATACCATCAACTTATGGTCAACGAAAGAACATAAGTTGATACCATCAGAGAGAGAGATTAGAAGTAGCTACCATCAGAGAGAGATCATTGCTAGAAGTAGTATTGTAAGGAAGATCTATTACAATAAGAGTCTCCCCTAACTAAGCAATAATGCTCTTCACTACATACCCATACACCAAGCGCTCAGCTCTATTCACTATTCAAAAGTATATTATCCTTTATATTGTTCCTTCCCTTTATAAGGTATATAATCCTTCTTCACTTTGACTCGCAATCAGACTAGATTATCGCGTAGGAAAGAACTTTCTTACTCTAATAGGTAGCATATGGCGATGAACATTCTTTTAGAAAAAACACCCTATTACTAGATTCATTCCTTTCTTACAGGAGAGGAGCAATAGGAAACAACAGGAGAGACACATTAAACACTTTCCAGTTAAAGAACTTCCACATACAAAGAACTTCCTCAGACATACATCTTATCTAGAGTCTTCCATTAGGAGTGGGACAAGCAATTTTTTCCGCAACTATGATCTATAGTTCCTTTCCCTACTCACCTTCCCATTCATTATGATATCCTTTACTTACCATTACCATTAAACACTTTCCCCAGAGATACTCGTTATCTATAGGGAGAGCGGGGGACGGTTCTGACCACATCTAACCCTACTAACCAAATAACACCTCCTATAAGTTTAGTCTTTGCTTAGCTGAGCATCAAAGCTTCCATAAATATGGAAAAATAGATGGATAATAAGCCTCTATCTTTATTTTATCTATTGTGGGCCATAGTTCACTTGCTTCATCAACCCTTGGATTAGACGGTTAATCCCTTCGGGTATAGGGATTGATATACTTTCTTTATAGAGTTTATCTAGGAAAATAGATAAAGGTAGATTCCAAACAACCCCTTATCGTGCATTCTGTTATAGAAATTATAGCTTTTCAGATGCTTTTTGACGCAACCCCGCCCTCGACGGCACGGTCGCTCCACCAGGACCTTCACTATCTATGGCCCGAAGGGTTCAACTCCTTCTTTGTTCTCCTTAGGAGTTCCTTACCCATAGGAACACTATTGCGCGGTTCTCCCTTGAGAAATCGGGAGATCGGACCTCGCGACTTCGCGAGTTCCGCAACCGGAAACTGGCTTCTCAAATCCCTGAGACCCGACGCTCCTGGTCAATGTTGACTCTTTCTCGGTATATCGGGACCTCACGCTATCATGACTTGCGACTAGCATTTCTATACCTTCGAGTTCTCAACTTCCGAGACCCGAAGTGCCGAGATGCCGAGACTCGGAATCTTGCGACCTCACGCTCTCGTCACTCCAGAGATCAGACTTGAGGTCTCCAACCCCCGAAACCCGATATTCCGAGATCACCTGTCACATCATCTATCCCGACGTACACCATGAAAAACGTTCTGAGGCGTCGCATTTCGCATCCTCGTAACCTCACTCTACGAGAAACAAGAATCCTCCGTCGCGAATTCCCGATACATCTGACCCACAAGTCAGGTCACGATCTTAGTGATTCTCCACAACGATTCAAGTCGTCGATTCTCTTCCTCTTGAAGAGTTTCCCTGTTCACCACCTTTGTTCTGTGAGACCTCTGCAGGGGTCGACTTCACAGCGAACCAAAGGGACTATCCCTCCTGAGATTTTTTTGTCAAATCGGACTCCTTCAAGGATTCCTCGAACACGCTCCTTGTGCTCGGTCTTCAATCACTTCCGAAAGTGTTGAAGTCTTCTAGGTCTCGTGCGTCCACACTCGCAACGGCTTCAACCTTCCCCTTCTCAGACTTGCTACTGAGATTCAAATTCGACCTGCACTCACCTGCACGGCTCGAATAACTCAACCCAACTCTGGACAAAGTGAGAACAAAGGTTCAACTGCTTAGCCTCCTCGACGCACTCTATGCGGAGGTATTCAACTGCACTTGATGCAGGAATCTCCTGGCTTAAGCAGAGAAACAATTGCAACTCATTCACTCATCTCTCAGGTTCCGAACCTGATATGCAATCACATATGCAGCATATAAAATATAGGCATAAAAGGAAGAAAGTAAGCATAAGCATAACATCAACAACAAAAAAGTATCAAACACATCCATGGAATTGAATCGGGGCTTTTCCTATTAATTCAATATCTGCACATGGAAGTTCTTCACTAGCTTTCTGCTCTGCTCTCTTCTCTAAATGAATGAGAATAACTCAGAATAATATTTTATACAATGTACAAAGGAGGGTATCTATATTCCGTTTTCCCTCTCGAGAGACAAACTGTCTAATCTCCCGTTAATTATTCTATCTACTTGCATTAAATCTAAGTAAATGCCTCAACTACCTAAGGACGAGAGCTTATCCGCTTAAGGTCCATTACATATACAAAGTGTGCTTCATCACATCAACGTATTAATGTTTGGCATAGCCATATTTCAATGTTTCAAAATTTGAATGCTGGCGCTGTCTAGCTGTTCCTTTGCCTCCTCGCTCTGGCTCGCTTGATTGAGTGAGTGATGCTCCTGCATCATACTCCTCAGCTCAAAAGATTTCATGGGCTCCTGCTCATGAGTTCCTGCAAAGTGTGCCCGTGTTTCTATATTACCGCCTCGGTTTCCCAGCTGGCATCCTCCACTGGGAGATTCTTCCACTTCACCAGGTACTCAAAATATTTCTTTCTCCTGGTTTTCCTGCCTACTCTTTTGTCCAGTATGCCCTCCATTTCAGGCTTCTATGTAACTGGCAATTGTCTGTGCCACTGGACCACTGGTTCCTCTGTTCCAGTTCTTGTTCCTTCCGCCCTGTAGGGGTATAAATCCGAAATATTGAAAATCGGAGATATTCCGATGCTCTCTGGCAACTCAAGCTCATATGCATTCTCGCCAAATTTCCTCAGGATTCGGCACGGTCCAATTTTCTTCATCTTGAGCTTGTTGTATGTTCCCCTTGGGAACCTTTCTTTCCTCAAGTGCGCCAGAACCATGTCCCCAACTTTGAACTGAAGTTGCCTCTTTCTCTGGTCGGCTCTGCGCTTATACTCCTGATTTGATTTCTGCAACCGCTACTTCACCTCTGCGTGAAGGTCCTGCATTGCCTCAGCAAATTCTTCAGCCCTCGCGCTGCTAGTCTCAGCCTGTTCTGACTCTCTAAGCTCAGATACTCCTCTCGACTGTGTTCCATACAAAATATGGAATGGGCTTCTGCCGGTACTCTGATTCACCGAATCGTTGTATGCGAATTCTGCCTATGGTAGGATCTGATCCCAACTGGTGTGATGCTCAGTCCCCAGACTCTTCAACAGATCCCCCAAGCTTTTGTTGACTACTTCAGTCTGCCCATCTGTCTGCGGATGGTAAGCAAAACTGAATGCCAATTCAGTCCCCATCTTATTCCATAGTGTCCTCCAAAAATGACCTATGAACTTGGTATCCCGATCCGAGACTATGCTTCTCGGCAATCCATGCAATCGCACAATCTCTTTGAAAAACAAATTTGCGATGTGTGTGGCATCGCTTGTCTTATGACATGGTATGAAATGTGCCATCTTCGAGAACCTATCCACCACAACAAAGATGGAATCAACTCCTCGCTGAGTTCTCAGTAACCCCATAACAAAATCCATACTAATTGCCTCCCATGGCCTCTCGGGTATGGGCAACGGCTGATATAACCCTGTGTTCTTCTTTCGGCCCTTAGCATGTTGACATATTCTACATCGGTCAACAAATATCTTCACATATGCATGCATACCTGGCCAAAAATACGATTCGCTCATCTTGGCGAATGTTTTGTCATGCCCGAAATGACCTGCTAGTCCACCGCTATGTTTTTCTTTCACCAAATTCTCTCTCATAGAGCAATCTAGAATACATAATTGATTTCCTTTGAACAGCAATCCATCTTGTATCAGGTAGTCAATCCATGGACTCCTATCCCTGAGAACTGGGTTCTCAGCTTCCTCGTATGCTTCACCAAAATCAGCATCACCTGCATACATATCTTTCAGATTTTCAAAACCCAAGGTTTTGACTCTGAACTCCTGCAACACCAGACATTTCCTGCTCAAGGCATCAACCACCTTGTTCGCAGCTCCTGAAATGTGCTTGATCACAAAAGTAAAATTTTGCATGTACTCGACCCACTTCGCATGCTTTTGATTCAGCTTCTCCTGCTGACTCACGAATTGCATTGCATGATTATCACTATACAGCACAAATTCCTTGGGTATCAAATAGTGCCTCCACTTATTCAATGCCTGGATAATGGCATAGAATTCCTTATCATATGTGGAGTACTTCAGATTTGCATCATCTAGCTTCTCGATGTAATATGCCACAGGCCTATCATCCTAACTCAAAACCCCTCCAACAGCATATCCACTAGCGTCACACTTCACTTGGAAGGTCTTCTGGAAATCCGACAGCACCAGAATTGGTTGCTCGGTTATCTTCCGCTTCAACAGATTGAAGCTCTTTTCAGCCTCGGCTGTCCACTGAAAATTTTTATGCCGCTTCCTCATAGTGTCCATCATGGCGGCACTAATCCTGCTGAAATTCCGAATGAATTTCTTGTAGAAGCTTGCCAAACCGTGAAAAATCCTCACCTCGGAAACATTTCTCGGCGATGGCCAATTCCTGATCACCTCTACCTTCTCAAGATCCATCTTCAATTCATTTGCTGAAATAACGAACCCCGGATATATGAGTTCTGTCTGCATGAATGAGCATTTTTTCAAATTGATCAGCAGCTTCTCCTGCTGTAGCCTTCTCATCACAATGGCCAAATGCTCTAAATGTTCAGCCCTGGTTTTACTAAAAATCAGTATATCATCCAAGTACACCGCCACGAACTTGCCAATGAATTCCCGTAGGACTTCATTCATCAGCCTCATAAAAGTGTTGGGTGCATTTTTCAAGCCAAACAGCATGACCAACCATTCATACAAACCCTCGTTTGTCTTGAACGTTGTCTTCCATTCATCACCCTCTCTCATCCGGATCTGATGATATCCGCTCTTGAGGTCTATCTTCGAAAAATAATTTTCCCCACTTAGGCAATCCATCAAGTCATCCATCCTCGGCAATGGAAACCTGTACCTGATGGTGATCTTGTTTATCGCCCTGGAGTCTGTACACATCCTCCAGCCTCCATCCTTCTTTGGACTTAGTACTGTCGGAACAGCACACGGACTAAGGCTCTCCCTCACTAGTCCCTTATCCTGCAGATCCTGAACCTGCCTTTTGACTTCCTCGTTCTCTTGAGGTGTCAACCTATACGCTGCCTTATTTGGTAAACTTGCTCCAGGAATGAGGTCAATGTGGTGACTCACACTCCTCATCGGTGGCAACGAACGAGGTAGTTCGTCCACAATGATGTCAGCAAACTCTCTCAGCAGTTGCTAAATCTCTTCTGGCAAGTCGTCCACTCTTGTGCTTGTCAGAACAACCCTCGGCTTCCCGACAACAAAGAACTGTGGATCCTCATCCTTCTCCAATTCTGTGAGAAGCTCTTTCCCACTCATGAGAAGTATTGTGCTGCTTACCTCCAGTTTTACTTCCTGATATTTATCTTTTATCGGAAGCAACCTATGGAGTCTCCCATCCTTCTCCAAGGTGTATGTGTTCATCCTCCCATCATGAACAACATTTCTATCATACTGCCATGGTCTACCCAACAGTATGTGGCATACATCCATGGGAATGACGTCACACAAAATCTCGTCATGATAATTCCCAATTTTAAATTTAACTAAGCACTGTTTAGTGACACTTACCCGGTGTCCTTTTTGTAACCACGAGACCTTATATGGACTCAGGTGCTTAGTTGTTTCCAGCTCCAGCTTGTCGACCATCTCAGCTGCAATGAGATTATCAGTGCTCCCGCTGTCAATGATGACTTTGCACTTCCTGTCCCTGGCTGTGCAAGCCGTCCTGAATAGTCTGCTTCTCTGTGCTGAGTTGTCCACCTCTTTCTCAGGTGTCAAAAGGATCTTATGCATCCCAAGTGATCTTCCGCTGTCAGCATCTTCTGCCTCAACATCACGTCTCTGCGCCTCAGTGATGTGAGTACTTCCTCCGTCCATTTTCCTCTCTGGACAGTCCACGGCTTTATGACCGTCTTTACCACACGTGAAACATGTGATAACTCCTCTGCCTCTTCCTCTACCTCAGGTACGAGGAAACGTGTTGGCATCAGCGTAGTCTCCTTGCTGACCCGGTCGCTGCCTCCTCGGCTCAGTATTTTGCTGCCTTTGCTGTGAGGTATCACCTCTCTCGACTCTACCCTGAGGTCCCTTCCAATCCTCCTTAGGCTTTTGGAAGTCTTTCGGGGCAACTTCCTTGCCTCTAGGCTGGCTTCTGCCTCGCCCTCGCTGTCCCTGCTTGCGGCTCAGCTTTTCTTCAGCTTTCAAAGCCATCTGGTACGCATCCTCAACTGTGCGGATGGTAACCATGCTCAATTCATCCTGAATGTCGTACCTAAGACCATTCAGATACCTCGCCACTTTTTCGTCATCACTTTCCCGATGACCAACTCTAATGTTGAGCCTATAGAATTCTTCGGTGTATTCCTTCACCGTCATCAACTTCTGTCTCAGGTTCTGCATGCGCCTGAACAGTGTGATCTGGTAGTCTCTCAGAATAAATTTCGCCTTCATCTTGGCGATCATCCGATCCCAGCTTTTGATCTTTTGTTTGCCTTTGGAATGTCTGTCTGCCTGCAACTCGTCCCACCATAAGGCTGTGTGTCCCTTCAGCTTGGTGACAGCATGTCTTACTTTCTTATCCTCTTCGATATCCTCATAATCGAAGTAGGTGTCGAGTGATCGGATCCAATCCAGCAGCTCCTCAGCATTTAGACTTCCCTCATAGACGGGAATGTCCATCTTCGTCTTCGAGCTCATCCTCGAAATGGCTTTGATCAAACTCTCTGTCGAGGCATCTTCTGCTGAGATTTCTTCGGCGTCATGTCCAGCTTCCTCTTCAATCTCAGGATCGCTAAACTCTCCTGCGTCGGCTCCACACCTCTGGGTGGTCTCCATATCTTCGAGTCTCGACCTGAGATCTTGGATCTGACGCTTCATCTATGCATTTCCTGCTGGCCTCCCCCTTCTTCAGGCATCCCTGTCTTCCTGATCAGGCGATTGCCTCTCTCTTTGGGGCGGCATTTGGAAATCTGCTCCCCCTCTACTACCTGAACAAAGAGAATTCCACAGCCTTGCTCCGATACCACTCTGACGCAACCCCACCCTCGACGACACGGTCGCTCCACCAGGACCTTCACTATCTATGGCCCGAAGGGTTCAATTCCTTCTTTGTTCTCCTCGGGAGTTCCTTACCCACAGGAACACTATCGCGCGGTTCTCCCTTGAGAAATCGGGAGATCAGACCTCACAACTTCGCGAGTTCCGCAACCGGAAACTGGCTTCTCAAATCCCTGAGACCCGACGCTCCTGGTCAACGTTGACTCTTTCTCGGTATATCGGGACCTCGCGCTATCGTGACTCGTGACTAGCATTTCTATACCTTCGAGTTCTCAACTTCTGAGACCCGAAGTGCCGAGATGCCGAGACTCGGAATCTCGCGACCTCGCGCTCTCGTCACTCCCGAGATCAGACTTGAGGTCTCCAACCCCCGAAACCCGATATTCCGAGATCACCTGTCACATCATCTATCCCGACGTACACCATGAAAAAGGTTCCGGGACGCCGCGTTTCGCATCCTCGTAACCTCACTCTACGAGAAACAAGAATCCTCCATCGCGAATTCCTGATACATCTGACCCACAAGTCAGGTCACGATCTTAGTGATTCTCCACGACGATTCAAGTCGTCGATTCTCTTCCTCTTGAAGAGTTTCCCCGTTCACCACCTTTGTTATGTGAGACCTCTGCAAGGGTCGACTTCACAGCGAACCAAAGGGACTATCCCTCCTGAGCTTTTTTTGTCAACTCGGACTCCTTCAAGGATTCCTCGAACACGCTCCTTGTGCTCGGTCTTCAATCAATTCCGAAAGTGTTGAAGTCTTCTAGGTCCCGTGCGTCCACGCTCGCAATGGCTTCAACCTTCCCCTTCTCAGACTTGCTACTGAGACTCAAATTCGACCTGCACTCACCTGCACGACTCGAATAACTCAACCCAACTCTGGACGAAGTGAGAACAAAGGTTCAACTGCTTAGCCTCCTCGACGCACTCTATGCGGAGGTATTCAACTACACTCGATGCAGGAATCTCCTGGCTTAAGCAGAGAAACAATTGCAACTCATTCACTCATCTCTCAGGTTCCGAACCTGATATGCAATCACATATGCAGCATATAAAAGATAGGCATAAAAGGAAGCAAGTAAGCAGAAGCATAACATCAACAACACAAAAGTATCAAACACATCCATGGAATTGAATCAGGGCTTTTCCTATTAATTCAATATCTATACATGGAAGTTCTTCACTAGCTTTCTACTCTGCTCTCTTCTCTGAATGAATGAGAATAACTCAGAATAATATTTTATACAATGTACAAAGGAGGGTATCTATATTCTGTTTTCCCTCTCGAGAGACAAACTGTCTAATCTCCCGTTAATTATTCTATCTACTTGCATTAAATCTAAGTAAATGCCTCAACTACCTAAGGAAGAGAGCTTATCCGCTCAAGGTCCGTTACATATACAAAGTGCGCTTCATCACATCAACGTATTAATGTTTGGCATAGCCATATTTCAATGTTTCAAAATTTGAATGCTGGCGCTGTCCAGCTGTTCCTTTGCCTCCTCGCGCTGGCTCGCTTGATTGAGTGAGTGATGCTCCTGCATCACTTTTTCTCCACGAGTCTTCTCCTAAGGGAAGTGTTTTTGACCCTGTATATTGCCAATACCTTTGGGAACACAAATACATAATCCAATATACCAAGATTTGTTAGTAGTTCATGGCACCATTATACACACTGATTTTTCATGAACCAGCATAGTGCATGACCGAAAAGGCTGTGCATATTATAAGTGCCATTAGTGACTACTGTCTGACTAAAAAGGGAACCTACATTAGAATATTTGGAGCTACCAAGCCTCCATGCCTATTTCCTAGGTTTATACCAGACAAATTGGTTCGAGTAAGATGTGATATATGGGTAAGCTGAGGATTGGTGGTAGCAATCAATATGTGGGACTAAAATCCTAGAGAAGGCATCTAAAGGTCCTCCTACCAATGTTGTATGAATGCCTATGCAATACAACAATGCTCTATGTGAACGCATGCCTGTCCAATGACTGAGGCAGTTCAAGTAAAGAGAACAGAGTTGTTGGTAACAGTAAAGTAAATATGCGAAGCTGAGGAAATGAAATATCAATGTTCTGCTGACCCAAGCAAGTACTTCCAAGTGTATTCACCTCTGCTGATGGATAGTATGTCTGATGAACCTAAAATTTAGTAGATGTAAAGTCATAATGTAGAACTATAGGAAGAAAAAAGAACTACTCACCTCATTGTAGAGAAGCTTTTTAGTTTGGATGTCATAACTATGAGATCCCATCCTTACCAAACACATGATCAATTGTGCAATCCCTCCTATAATCTATGCACATACTAAGAGGAGGCTTTGTTACTCTCCATCTAAGATCCTAAGCACTAACCTACTCTATGCATTAAGACCCACTTCTAATGACCCTGTGGCTTGTATATTATATTCAAATGGGATACCTAACTATGAATGGACCTTTGGATAGATTTTCCTATGAGGCAGTCGAGCAGCTCGCTTTATTTCTCATGACGAGGGTTCTAAGGGAGAAATATGAAGCTACTTACTTTGTTTATGGCTTTGATGCTGGTGAGTCTGCTCGCTATGAATCCACAACTGATGAATCTGGAATAGGATATGTTGCTAGCGAGAATGTTGGTCAAAGTCATTGCAGGAAAGCTGGAACTAGCACATCAAAGTAAAAAACAAGATCAATGGGTTCCAAAACTAGCTAATATGGATATGAATCTTGATCTTTCTCTGCTGGTGGATCCACTTCTTGTGGTTCCTGGTAATCAACGAGCTATCAAATTGGAAGGGATGCTGTGGACTTTGTTGCTGCTTTCTAAGTTGTTGGATCAATGTAGCCCCCACTTCTTCCAGATTAATGTGGTTTACGGACACTACCTCCCATTCTAGCGTGTATCCATAGCTTGTATCTTGCTACTTAGGTCCTTATAGGTCATGTTTAAGGTAATTAACAAAAATCGTTATGTTACTGATAAATTGAAAATGAACCTAGATCGAAAATGACTTAGTCACAATTTTGATAGCTAGCAAAATGATCTCCACCTATGCTTCTATGGCCTTTTCCTATATTAGAAGTTTATAGGTGGGCAGCTAGTTTGGTGGAAACGAGGGAGTTAATAGTGCCTACTACCCTACAAGGTTTTCCTGGCTTCATAATAGTGTTGACGGGCGAAATCGACCGTCTGTCAACTGAGATACTGGAACCGGTTCGGGGTTGTCTAATAACCCAAGTCGTTTGGAATGAACCACCCTGACAGGTTTAGCGGCTCCGTTAGCTGATCTAAGGTCCTAGGAAAACCAAAGATAAAACTAATCTAAACTAACTAATCTAACTAAAACAAATAAAACAAACTAAACTAACTAAAACTAAATAAAACAAACTAATACACTAATCTAATTAAAACTAACTACTAAACAAACTAAACTAACTAACTATAAAACAAACTAATCTAACTAACTATATATACAAACTACTAACTTATACTATACTAACTACTAACTGAAATATAACTTATCTACAAGATATACAATATTCACAAAATACAGATTTAAATAAAACCTGGAAAACTCATTTGCGATCTACCCTAAGACAGAGAAAGGTATTTCCTTTTTTGAGTTTATGATTTTATAAATAAAAAATTAAACTTACTGAAATTAAACAATCTAATATACTAACTGAAATTAAACAATCTAATATACTAATCAAACAAATGACAAACAGACCTGGAAACACTCCAAATTTGTCCTGTGTGTGATGACTTTGAAGCTGGTCGGAGGAAGGAAACTCGCACTGGATGATCCAGAAGCTTCTCGTAAACGATAGGATGAACTGCTCTTTGAGTTGGTTTACAGGACAAACAAGACATAAAAAATCATAACAATTATAACATTTATAAATCTCTGCAATAAGGGAAACCTGTTATGCAAAAACTTATACTTAATAATTCAACTCATGAAGAAGAGAAATCTGTCATTCACAAACTAAATCAATCAATTGCTATGTTTTTTTATATACTGAAAGAAATCAGATATGGATTATATTGATTAAATTATATCATCTGCAAAATACTAAGATAGCTAAAGTAGTCATTAACCAAATGCAAATTGATACACATAAACATAAAACAAAATATTGATATTGTGAAAAGCTAAAGATGTAGCAGAATATCAAATTTTGTCTCAGTCTGTATTAAAATTCCATATCCTTGTTCTCCCACGAATGAGGATGATATTATTACAAAAATAATAGGTATTTATAAGTTTCTCCACAGGGTAAAACCTCCCTGTGGAAGTTAAAATTGTTTTACAAAAATCTGGGAAGATCTCCCAATGTTCAACTAAACTAGGAAATTAAAAATGCAAGTAAAATATTTCAAATATCCTCTAACTTCTCATCAAATCCAATGCAATTTTTAATTCACCTGTAATAGACCAAAAATAATGAGTTAGAGAGATATTTTATTAACAAAACAATAAAAATCTAATTCTATAGACTTAGCTACAGAATCATCTGATTCTGTAGCTAGTCTAAAATAATATACATAATCGGAATTAAAATCAAATCAAATCTTTGATTGAGGTTTAATTCAATTGAAATCCAATAATTACTTGAGAATGAATCAAAATGATTTTATCATTTAACATTAAACAGGATCAAAATTGATTCAACCAAACACAGAGATAGGAATAATCTGTTCTTCTGTTACCATAAAATCGGGTCTTTCATAATCGAACAGTAACAAGACTGTTTCACATCCAATTGAAACCGATAAAGAAACATATCGTATGTGATACGATCTAATCCAACACAACCATTTTCCACTTATTACAGCTGTAACGATACAGAAACAAGATTCAAATCATTTAATCGAATGCAAAGAAAGAACTACTTTGTTTCGATTATTGTTACAAGTAGGGTAAATGAAATCTTATGTAACAGCATCATAATCGTGTCTCAACAAATCGAAGGAAATCGTTTTGATATTCAATCGAAAAAATAACAAATAGCAAACGCTTCGTTATACTTGCATTGAACAGGATGATCACGATAACTGTGAATGAATTCAAACCATAACCGACACATAACCAAAAACGTGACAGGATCAATCAAACAGGATTTGTCATAGATTTCGATTATTGATTCTTGCACAGTCAACAGAGAGGATCGATTAATTTTGATCACAATTGTTTTAATCAAACGAATCATAACAGAGTTTGACCGATTCATTTCACAAATTTAAAATACAGAGAATCAATTATAATCTGAAATCGATTCACAAAACGAATTTGCCAACATAGAACAAAAATGAATCGGTTTAGTTAAGGATTTTCACCCAATTGTTATGATTCAGATTCATTTCCAATTCGAGCATGGATGTCATTTGAGCATATTGTTTTCGTCAAAGAAATAGGATCAATTAACTTGGAATCAATCAAATATAGAATAGCATCATAACAACTATCCTCCCGAAACATTTACCAGTTATAGCATACCAATGATAATGAAATCGAATCCGAACAAAATCGTAACAATTAAACTCAATCAAACCATTTATCAACTATAGCACACAGATCATAACCAAATCCAATCTGAGCATGATACAAACCAAATCATTCGAAGGCAAACTATTAATTTTGTCACCTTAACAAGGTGAGCCAATCAATCAAATTCAAGCAAAGATCACTCAAATCCAATGAAAATCTATTGATTTCCAAACTGGGAATAACCATATCATATATTGAATCAAAATTTGTTTTATTCAAAGCCAGTCCATATATAGAATGCATGCAATGTAACAAATCCATTCAATGATGTGAACATAGTTGTTTGAAACTGAAATCAAATCGTTATATAAACCTAGATTATTTACAAAAACAAATGATATCATAACATACATGTGTAGCGACGAGCCTGCTCAATTATGCCAGCTTGGAGTTTACAACAGTCGTGGCTGATTTCACATTTTTAAACAATATGGAGCCGGTCGTCTTTTGTTTCTTATCTGTTGCTTGTAGCTTGGCCTTTTGACTGGTCAGGGTTGCAATCTGGTCCTCTAGTGATTGAATATTCGACTGGAGTATTGGGACATCATTATAATACCGCTCCAACCACGAATTGCATTGATCACAGGGTGACACTGTAGGTTTAGACAGAGCAGGAGAGGGTTTGGGGAAATGACCGAGGGTTTGACAAGGCAACTTAATGCCTAGGTAGTTAGGGCCGTCCTTTAGGCAAGGGGGTAGGTTTGACACAAAATCGTACAAGGGTTCGGCACACAAACCTTACGAATAGGGGTATTCTCTAGCCAAGAAATGCTCAACCTCCGAATCGAAATCCTCACTCAACTCGATAGGGTTTGGCTCGACAGGGGTTTGGGGCTTATTCCTTGCCATCCGTGAAATCAAACGTTCATTCCTTTTCCCTTTGGCGTTTGCAGTGAGGTTCGCCTTGGGATTTTTTGTCACAGGCTTCTTAATGGCCTCTACACTCTTAGTCACAGTGTGGGGTAAGTTGATAGGAGCTTCGGCCAAGGGTTTAGGCAATAGGATATGGTAGGGCACTGGGGGTACAACCTTGACCTCGCTCACCACAAGTTTTTCAACCTGTGTAGGGTTCAGATCCTCGAAACTGTTTCGAGCAATGAAATTGCTCAAACAATCATCATGCAAACTTAAATGACAGACAACTATGAGCTTGATAAGCCCATAATGAAAAAGTCTACTATCAGCCTGGTGTCTTTTGTACTTCTTCGACATTTTAAACAAGCTACGATGCAAATAATAGGGCATATTGAGAGAGTATCCCATAAAAACCATAAGCAAACGTAGGTGGTGGAAGAACACCAGCCTGTAGCGACCTTCGCAGGTCACAAACTGCTTGATTATCATCAATAAATCATGCCAACGTTGTTTGAGCATAGTTCCGGGCATACCTCTATCACAGGAGGTGATTTTGCGCGACTGGAAGAGCAGTGTCCAAGGGACCTCCTCTACCTTGCAATTCTTGAACCATTGTTGTCCAGTGGCGGGAAAACCCGTAGCTAGACTGATAAACTGTTCATCAATTTCCAATTGTATATCGCTGACCTTGGCTCGACAGCCATCGAAGGTCATGGCAAACTGTCGAGCCACGCAAAGTTTAAAACCCTCGAAACGTTCCACAAAGGTAAGCCACCCATTGTCTGCCAAATCTTGGTGGGCATTATCAAACATTAACAGGGCTTGGCTCCCATTGGGTTCAACTCGGACGACTGGTGCCATGAATCGAGCACACGGTAAGGAAAGGGTTCGAATTCACCAACGCATACAAGAGAAGAGCTACCCGAACCAACAACATTAAACGAGCAAAGGGGTAAGCATTAACGGAAGCATGCGAAGGTGGTGGAGTTATTCACTGCCATGCACAATATTCATTATCCAAGTACAACCACCAAATTTCATAGTTGTTCAAACAATCATAATAGTTCAACCTTTGAGTTATGTGTACAACCAATGAAATCCAATGTGTATATCAATACGCGCCAGCACTATGCCATAGTGTTTAAAACATTCGTCGTATAGGTCAATACCAAAATCATATATGCGCCAATGTATCAATCAAACGTTTAACCAAAGCGCCAAAACGAATTCATATAGTTGACAAGCCAATAAGTCAAGAAAATATTATCATAAGGATTAGATCATATATATATATATAAAAAAAAAAAATCATAACCCTTATGCAATTCATAGAATCAATGATTAGGCAAGTCATAAAAAGTATAAATCCATATGCTCAATGCCTCACAAACTTAATAAAATCAAGTTATGCAATATAAAAATGTCCAATGAGCATAGTTCAAAACTCCTTTCAACCACATAACGATAAACAAAAGCTAAGTGCAGTAGAAATATTGATAAAAAGATCAAGACAGTTTAGATAGTGATCGAAATGTGACTTCGAAAGGAAAAATTTTCACGCTTACAGTCATGAAAACTTAATGAAGACAAATTTTCAAATGTCGCAATAAATGAAAGTGTCGTCTATTTGAAAAATGCGATGAAAAACTTGATGTTCGCAAGACATAGGTGTAGGCATCTTATAAGATCATAAAAAAATTGATTTGGCTACCAACAATGGCGACACACTGGTAGAAGCAGTTATCTTTGTCAAAAGAAACAAATTCAGATTAGGGCAGCAAAGAAAATTTCAACTCAGAAATTAACAAACAAAAAATCGTACTAACATCATCATTAACCATCTTTTCCAGTAGTGTTTCAAAAGATGAAAACCAATAACAATCTTAAGATCAGCAAGTCACGATATTAAAGATAAAATCTTCAATACTGTTGGCATGGCCACTGCTGCCAACAGGCATCCATAGCCTCGATAGGGTTTCCATTTAACCCACTCTGACATCTGTATCCTGTCAAGAAGTTCTAGATCGGCATAAAGGACATTAAAGAGGTTTCTTATATTTTGCAGATTTTCATGTACCCGACATTGCTTCGCTGCCAGCGGGCCTGTTCAGTACCCCGATGAAGTTGTCTTGGCGCCATGCTTTCATTTACCCGCTGCCAGCAGACTTGTTCAGTATCCTAGCGGGTTTACAAACACTTCCCACAGCTCTTATTAATAATCTTATTTTGTTTTTCTTTTATAGATATATAGCTGAGCAGGGTGATGCTGAAAATCTTAATATTTTAACATATTTTTTTAGACCTCATCAGAATTTTTTAGGACTGCCCTTTATTCATCTCCAGAAATGTTTTATTTATAAAACAACTTCCTATGACAGGGAGACATATTTTGAGTCATTCTCTTATGGAAAATGGACAGCGTAAAAAGATAATAGATGATCCTGACGAGGTTTGCTCAGAGATTGAAATTAGTAAACTTCTTTCAAACAAAAAAAATTTCCAACATAGATATCAGTTTCAGAGATATACCATTGATGTTTGTACAAATTTTCAGAAGTTATTTCAGCGAATTTTTTTTCTATTGTCTTTGTCTGAATATCTCAGTGTACAGGTACGTGTATGTCCAAAAATACAAGCTGATCAGTTCAAATCAAAATCAGAAAACAGAAAGAAAACAAAAACGCAAACAAAAATGAAAAATATGTACATAATATACAAGGGTAGTTATCAAGCAAAGTATCTTTTCAGGGCTTGGCCATTCACTGGGTAGGTGTCAAGTTTCCCTTCAAGATTTTGTAATCAAAAGGAGCTAGGACCCAACTTTTCAGCAATTAAAAATGGTCCAAGCCATAAGTTTTGAAATTTGGTGTGCTCACCCTTTCCTTCATGTGGTTTGTCCCACTTCAAGACGAGATCACCTACTTCAAAATTCCTATCAGAAGCAGAATTAGAATCGAACCAGCTTTTAATCAATTGTTGATGTTGATCTAACTTGTGCTTAGCTTGGGCTCTTACTTCTTCTAGCTTCATCAAAGCGTTGATTCGGTTTTCTAAAGGGGGGCAATCTTCTTCTTGGACTTTTTGTGACAATTGAAGAGAAGGAAGAAGAACGTGAGGTGGCAGAATTGCTTCTCTGCCATAAATGAGAAAAAAAGGGGAGTTACATATAGCGGCTTTGGGTGTTACCCTATCAGCCCACAGTGCGTTCAGCAGTGCATTGTGCCAGTTCTTGTGATTTTCAACCACGGTTCTCTTGATAATTTTGATTAAGTTCTTGTTTGTTGATTCTGCTAAGCCATTGCCTTGGGGGTGGTAACTAGCAGAATACTTCAGCTTTATTCCTTTCTCCAAAGCAAACTTTTTCATCTCAAGAGAAGAAAAGTATGAAGCGTTGTCAAAGACTAGACAGTCAGGGATACCGAAATGAGTAATAATGTTCAAATTCAGAAAGGCAATTACTTGACTGGTGTTAACAGTTCTTAGCACAACAGCTTCATACCATCGTGTAAAGTAATATGTGGTTGTCACAATATACTTGTGTTGTTGCGAGGATGGAGGGTTAACTGGACCTATGATATCGAGGCCCCATTGCTGGAAAGGAGAATCTACTGAAACGGGTTGCAAGGGAAAGGCTGGTTTTTGCAACCGCCCTGATGCTTTCTGACAGAGGATGCATTTGTGACACAAGGCATGGGCGTCCCTAAAAAGCATGGGCCAGTAATAACTGTCTCTTAAAACTTTGTGAGCAGTGGTGTCACCACCGAAGTGGCCACCAACTTCTCCTGCATGCAACTCAAGCAAGACTCTTTCTGCTTCGTCTTTCTCGAGACAGCGCATCAGTATGGTGTCAAAATTTCGACGAAACAGTACACCGTTAACTAGATGAAACAAAGCAAAATTTAGTCTCAATGCTCTTCTCTTAGCGGGGTCAATGTGACGGGGTGTTGAACCATGTTCAAGACAGAATATAATATCGCTGTACCAGGGACTAACGAGGTTTTGTGCGCAACAACTCATACTTTGATCGCTTTGTCCTAGGTTTGACGCATCACTATCTTCTTGATGTCCTGTTTTTGAATCAACAACTAACTTACACAATCCTTGGCCTCTCATGATCTGAGCTGGGGTAATTTCCAATTCATACTCTTGCAAGGTGGTGACCCAGTTAGCTCTCTTCTCTCCTAGCTCCTTCTGCACTAACAAATTCCTTACGGCAGGGTAGGGGACAATGAATTTCGTCCTTGACTTCAAAATATAGGACCAGAAATTCTTAACTTCTTTGAAAACAGTGTAGGCTTGCCGATAGACCATTGGGTAGTTAAGTTTAGCGCCTTTGAAAGAGGAACTCATAAAGGTGATGGGTACTTCGTTGTTCTCGGAATTCTTCTAAGTTAGGACTGCGGCATAGGAACGGTCAGAGGAAAAAATATAGAGTGTAAAATCTTGAGAGAAGTTAGGGCTCATGAGAGACTGAGCATATATTATGGCCTTCTTTATCACATTGAAAGATTGATTTTTCGAGTGTCCCCAGTGATATTGGGTGTCTTTCTTAATCGGGTTCTGTAGAGGCCTGACCATTTCGGAGAAGCTGGGGACGAATCTTCTCACGAAGTTAATCTGGCCTAAGAAAGACTGCATGGATTTTTTGGATGTAGGTGAGGGAAGTTTAGTGATGACTTGGGTCCTCTCGGGGTCAATAATCATTCCATCACTAGACACAATGAATCCTAGGAGCTTACCCTGTTCTATTGCAACGATGGACTTTTTGGGGTTCAAGGAGATGCCGTATTTATGACATCGCAGTAGGAAGGCTCGTAAGTGAGCTAGATGATCGTTTTTGTTTTTAGAATACATGGTCACATCATCTAAGTAAACTACAATGGACTGATTGATTAAGCCTCGAAAGCAATATCCATTGCTCTCTAAAAGGTAGCACCAGCATTAATCAATCCAAAGGGCATTTTGCGATAAGCATAAGTGCCCCCACGGAGTACGGAAGGTAGTTTTGAGTTGGTCTGGTGGAGACATCAGGACTTGGTTGTATCCAGAGAAACCATCCAATAGGGATAATCTCTCGGAACCAGATAATTGTTGAAGGATCTGTTCCATGGGAGGGACAGGATAATTATCTTTGTCAGACGCTCTATTGAGGTTTCGGAAATCGACGCAAAGTTGAATCTCCCCGTTTTTCTTCCGAACTGGGACAAGGTTGGACACCCATTGAGTGTGCCTAACAGGAAAATTTATTTTAGCACTTAGGAGTTTATTCAATTCTTTTTGAATGGTCGGTTCTAGTTTAGGGTGCATCTTCCTCAGTTTCTGTTGAAAGGGTAAGGTTTTGGGCTTCATCGGGATGACATGCTGTATGATATCAGGATCGAAAGTCTTAAGATCATCATAAATCCATGCAAAGACATCTTTAAATTCTTTAAACAATTTAACAAAAGCATCTTTTTCTTGTCTAGAACATCCCAAGCCTAGATTGATACACTGAGGATTTTCAGTAGTTCCTAAATTAACTTTTTCATAAGACAATGAGGAACTATTGGTTTTACAATTGACCGTCTTTTTAAATTTATCTTCAAAATCATAAAACTTTTCTAATCTAACTATGGATTTGGGTATGGAATTTTTCATGTTCAACAGTGCTTCAGGAGATTTCAGATCAGGTATTACCGTAAAATCGTGCAAATTGTCATCGTGCATGCGTTCATCTATCACCATGCCTTGGAAGGTTTCTTCCATGTGCAGAAAGTTAATGATTTGTTGATCGTCGTCAAATACTCTCTAGTTTGTGATATTGTCAGGAACAGATGGTCGAAACAATAGCTCAACAGAGAATGCGTTTGGGGACAAGCCTTCTGTAGGAAGAAGTTTAGAGGCTACATTAGCTAGTAGATCTGCTTCAGCATTATTTAGTCTAGGAATGGAATTTATACTGAAAGAAGAAAATTTGTTCATAAGATTCCATACCTCAGACTGGTAACTTTTGAGATGCGGGGAAAGATAGTGTATGGAGTCTCTTACCTGCCTAACCACTATTTCAGAGTCGCCAAATACAACCATGTTTTGAATGTTCATATCCAGAGATTTTCTGAGACCTTGTAGTAAAGCCTCATATTCTGCAGTATTGTTAGTACATTCAAATTCTAATCAGCCATTAATGTTTTATTACCTGCCGGATCGATAATGATGCAGCCTTCTCTAGCTCCTTCTTTGGACTTAGAACCATCGAAATATAGAGACCAAACTTGGTTTCCATCGGGTTCATGAGACTGTTGCATAGAAGTTGTTGGTTGCATATATGCCATGATCTCGGACTACTATTCTCAATTGGTGATAGGTGAAACCTCGGCCATAAAGTTGTCGAAGAAGGTGTCCATCCCTTGGACTTCGGGTGAATCAGCCGAGGGTGTGTATGGTTCCTTAGGATCGTTCAAATCTGTGACTGTGAACTTAAGGTAACGCTCACGATTCACTATGATCTTGTTTGGCTTATCGTTCTCTAGGAGCCATAAGTGAGACCAGTCTATTGCGAAGTATCCATGTAGTTTCTCCGACTAGTCCCTACTAAAAAACATACCATACACTTCTAGAATATCCACAACGATTATATCAATAACTTGATGAACCTTTGGGTTAGAAAATAATCTAATCAATGCATTTTTTAGTGTGCCTATAACTTTAACATTCGTCTGATCAAGTTGTATGATTTTTAAAGTAGATGGTTCCACTTCAGCATTAATCTTTTGGCAAACAGACCAAGGCATCACATTGGATGACGCCCCTAAGTCCATCATACAATTATGCACATTTCTGTTGAAAATTTTGAAAGTTAAAAGAAAAGGAGGTACATTCTTGCGAGTGATAAGAGTAGTAGCTTGTGGATTCTTACTTGCAATTTCTAAGGCTACTTTATCTACAGTATTTACACCATTTACATTATTTACAGGGATTGCAGGAAGGCTTCCTTTATCTTGAGGATCATGATGGTTTTTAGTGGAAGTCTTCTGCGGAACTTTTCTTTTCACAACCTTGTTACCATTAGAATTACTATCTTTGCCATTCTCTGAAATATTTTGCAACATTTTTTGTAACAAAAACGGAAATTTTAACAACTCATAAATAGAAATGTTAGCCCTTAACTTTTTAAGATCTTCAACAACATCATAATCTAATTTAGGGTTCACATTACTCTATTTTGGCTCAACTGGTTTAGATGGCTTTAGAGGTGAAGTTGTAGTGTTCTCGGTAGAAGGTTTATTTGTAGTCTTACTCCTAGTGTTATAAGGGTGAACAGTCTCGAAGTTAACCTAGAAGATACTATCCGAGAAGTGTCCAAAAATGTTTGGAGAAGACTCTTCTTCTTGAACTGTCTCTAGTTCAACTACCTCCCCAGGAATCTCAGGAGGGATCAAGTTATCTTGGGCTTCTAGAATTGTTTGAAGAGCACATTGCAAACTTTCTAGGATAAGGCCTTTGGTGGTTGGGTTAGGTCGATTGGTAGGAAAAGGCTTTCGAAAAGGGGGTTTGTAGGGTCTCTTACTCGAGGAAGCTTCTTCAATCGACCTTTTTAAGTCTATAAATTGATTAGACAGTTTTTGTACAACTTTAGTAAGGTTTTCCAAATCAGAGTTTTCAGGTTGTGTTTTACTTTGTGTGGGTCTGGGGAGAATTTCAATCTTCTTTTTGGAAGAAGAACTAGTCTCAGGTTCGTTGCTAGAAGAGTCCTTAAGACTAAGTATGTCTTTTTCTATCTGGATGGCCTCCTCAAAGGCTTCTAATAACGTGGCCTTTTTAGATCGTTTAACCCAAATAGATATAGTTTTATGTAAAGATTTAGTGTAGTAAGCTATTATAAGACTCTCAGAAGGCATAGAATCTGCCAGGATTCGGTTTTTAAGGGTCAAGAATCTTTGATTAAAATATTTAACTTTTTCTTTTGGGTTCATTTTTAAGATTGAAAGATCCATGACTAAGACTTCCATAGGTTTACCATCTCCGAATTTTTCCAAAAATCATGACTCAAACTTTTCCCAAGACACGATGGTGTGGGGTTGTTGGGAAAAGTACCAAGTGGATGCATTACCCTCGAATGTATAAGGGAACAACCTACAGACAACATCTTCATGTTCAACATTGCGGAGTCTTATGGCTAACATAATTTTTTTTATATGATCTTCAGCTATCTGTTTTGAATCAGGATCAAACTTGGGAAGCCATTTCTTTGGGTGCTTAGGTAAAGGGTGTTGGGCTCCAGGTACAACTACAACATCCTAGTCCAACCAGGGTCTAGTAGGGTTGTTCTGATTTTCCATTGGGGTAGTGGGTGTGGAAGGCTGAGAAGGTGAATTGCCTTCGTCGAAAGAGGAATCTCCTCCAGAAGAGGAAGGAGATGATGGAGGTGGTGAAGGAGGTATCCCAGATCCTCCTGCAACAGGATTTGTGATTGGATCTGTAGGATTCATAGTGAGATTAGTGTCACCTAATTGTTCTCTAATATCAGAGAAGTCTAAAGGTCAACCTCACAGACGGTTTGGTTGCCTCAAACTAGCTAAGGAACTATGTGTTTTAATAAGAGATCGGCGGACAATCTCTTCTATGTCACCACCTGTAGGATTAGGGGTTGCTAGCTCAACTGTGATCTGTGGATCTTCGGTTGAAGTAGTTGTTGTTTGAAGGGGAATATTATCATGTGAACGGCTTCTAGTCACTATAGGTGAGCGATTAGGGGGGGGAGGAGTCTTGCGACCACCTCGTTCCATTAATTAATTTCAGGCCCTCCTTCTAGCGCCATTTGTTGACGGGTGAAATCGACCGTCCATCAACTGAGAGAGTGGAACCGGTCCGGGGTTGTCTAATAACCCAAGCCGTTTGGAATGAACCACCCTGACGAGTTTAGTGGCTCCGTTAGCCGATCTAAGGTCCTAGGAAAACCAAAGATAAAACTAATCTAAACTAACTAATCTAACTAAGACAAATAAAACAAACTAAACTAACTAAAACTAAATAAAACAAACTAATACACTAATCTAATTAAAACTAACTACTAAACTAACTAAACTAACTAACTATAAAACAAACTAATCTAACTAACTATATATACAAACTACTAACTTATACTATACTAACTACTAACTGAAATATAACTTATCTACAAGATATACAATATTGACAAAATACAGATTTAAATAAAACCTGGAAAACTCATTTGCAATCTGCCCTAAGACAGAGAAAGGTATTTCCTTTTTTGAGTTTATGATTTTATAAATAAGAAATAAAACTTACTGAAATTAAACAATCTAATATACTAACTGAAATTAAACAATCTAATATACTAATCAAACAAATGGCAAACATACCTAGAAACGCTCCAAATTTGTCCTGTGTGTGATGACTTTGAATCTCGTCGGAGGAAGGAAACTCGCACCGGATGATCCAGAAGCTTCTCGTAAACAATAGGCTGCACTTCTCTTTGAGTTGGTTTATAGGAAAAACAAGACATAAAAAATCACAACAATTATAAGGTTTATAAATCTCTGCAATAAGGGAAACCTGTTATGCAAAAACTTATACTTAATAATTCAACCCATGAAGAAGAGAAATTTGTCATTCACAAACTGAATCAATCAATTGCTATGTGTTTTTATATACTGAAAGAAATCAGATTTGGATTATATTGATTAAATTATATCATTTTCAAAAGACTAAGATAGCTAAAGTAGTCATTAACCAAGTGCAAATTGATACACATAAACATAAAACAAAATATTGATATTGTGAGAAGCTAAAGCTGTAGCAGAATATCAAATTATGTCTTAGTCTGTATTAAAATTCCATATCCTTGTTCTTCAATGAATGAGGATGATATTATTACAAAAATAATAGGTATTTATAAGTTTCTCCACAGGGTAAAACCTCCCTGTGGAATTTAAAACTGTTTTACAAAAATCTGGGAAGATCTCCCAATATTCAACTAAACTAGGAAATTAAAAATGCAAGTAAAATATTTCAAATATCCTCTAACTGCTCATCAAATCCAATGAAATTTTGAATTCACCTGTAATAGACCAAAAATAACGAGTTAGAGAGATATTTTATTAACAAAACAATAAAAATATAATTCTACAGACTTAACTACAGAATCATCTGATTCTGTAGCTAGTCTAAAATAATATACAGAATCGGAATTAAAATCAAATCGAATCTTTGATTGAGGTTTAATTCAATTGACATCCAATAATTACATGAGAATGAATCAAAATGATTTTATCATTTAACATTAAACAAGATCAAAATTGATTCAACCGAACACAAAGATAGGAATACTTTGTTCTTCTGTTACCATAAAATTGGGTCTTTCATAATCGAACAGTAACAAGACTATTTCACATCCAATTGAAACTGATAATGAAACATATCGTATGTGATACGATCTAATCCAACAAAACCATTTTCCACTTATTACAGTTGTAACGATACAACAACAAGATTCAAATCATTTAATCGAATGCAAAGAAACAACTACTTTGTTTCTATTATTGTTACAAGTAGGGTAAATGAAATCTTATGTAACATCATCATAATCGTGTCTCAACAAATCGAAGGAAATCATTTTGATATTCAATCGAAAAAATAACAAATAGAAAACGCTTCGTTATACTTGCATCGAACAGGATGATCACGATAACTGTGAACGAATTCAAACCATAAACGACACATAACCAAAAACGTGACAGGATCAATCAAACAGGATTTGTCATAGATTTTGATTATTGATTCTTGCACAATCAACAGACAGGATCGATTAATTTTGATCACAATCGTTTTAATCAAACGAATCATAACAGAGTTTGACCGATTCATTTCACAAATTTAAAATACAGAGCATCAATTATAATCTGAAATCGATTCACAAAACGAATTTGCCAACTTAGAACAAAAATGAATAAGTTTAGCTAAGGATTTTCACTCAATTGTTATGATTCAGATTCATTTCCAATTCGAGCGCGGATGTCATTTGAGCATATTGTTTTCGTCAAAGAAACAAGATGAATTAACTTGGAATCAATCAAATATAGAATAGCATCGTAACAGGTATCCTCCCGAAACATTTACTAGTTATAGGATACCAATGATAATGAAATCGAATCCGAACAAAATCGTAACAATTAAACTCAATCAAACTGTTTATCAACTATAGCACATGGATCATAACTAAATCCAATCTGAGCATGATACAAACCAAATCATTCGAAGGCAAACTATTAATTTTGTCACCTTAACAAGGTGAGCCAATCAATCAAATTCAAGCAAAGATCACTCAAATCCAATCAAAATCTATTGATTTCCAAACTGCGAATAACCATATCATATATTGAATCGAAATTTGTTTTATTCAAAGCCTGTCCATATATAGAATGCATGCAATGTAACAAAGCCATTCAATGATGTGAACAGAGATGGTTGAAACTGAAATCAAATCGTTATATAAACCTAGATTATTTACAAAAACAAATGATATCATAACATACCTGTGTAGCGACGAGGCTGCTCAATTATGCCAGCTTGGAGTTTACAACAGCGGTGGTTGATTTCACATTTTTAAACAATATGGAGTCGGTCGTATTTTGTTTCTTATCTGTCACTTGTAGCTTGTCCTCTTGACTGGTCAGGGATGCAATCTGGTCCTCTAGTGACTGAATCTTCAACTGGAGTATTGGGACATCATTATAATACCGCTCCAACCACGAATTGCATTGATCACAGGGTGACATTGTAGGTTTAGACAGAGCAGGAGAGGGTTTGGGAAAATGATCGAGGGTTTCACAAGGAAACTTAATGCTTGGGTAGTTAGGGTCATCCTTTAGGCAGGGGGTAGGTTTGACACAAAATCGTACAAGGGTTCGGCACACAAACCTTGCGAATAGGGGTATTCGCTAGCCAATAAATGCTCAACCTCCGAACTAGAATCCTCACTCAACTCAATAGAGTTTGGCTCGACAGGGGTTTTGGGCTTATTCCTTGCCATCCGTGAAATCAAATGTGCATTCCTTTTCCCTTTGGCATTTGCAGTGAGGTTCGCCTTGGGATTTTTTGTCACAGGCTTCTTAATGGCCTCTGCACTCTTAGTCACAGTGTGGGGTAAGTTGATAGGACGGTCGATCGAGGGTTTAGGAAATAGGATATGGTAGGGCACTGGGGGTAAAACCTTGACCTCTCTCACCACAGGTTTGTCAACCTGTGTAGGGTTTAGATCCTCGAAACCGTTTTGAGCAATGAAATTGCTCCAACAATCGTCGTGCAAACTTAAATGACAGACAACTATGAGCTTTATAAGCCCATAATGAAAAAGGCTACTATCAGCCTGGTGTATTTTGTAATTCTTTGACATTTTAAACAAGATACGATGCAAATAATAGGGAATATTGAGAGAGTATCCCATAAAAACCATAAGCAAATGTAGGTGGTGGAAGAACACCAGCCCGTAGCGACCTTTGCAGGTCACAAACTGCTTGATTATCATCAATAAATCATGCCAACATTGTTTGAGCATAGTTACGGGCATACCTCTATCACAGGAGGTAATTTTGCGCGACCGAAAGAGTAGTGTCCAAGGGACCTCCTCTACCTTGCAATTCTTGAACCATCATTGTCCAGTGGCGGGCAAACCCATAGCTAGACTCATAAATTGTTCATCAATTTCCAATTGTATATCGCTGACCTTGGCTCGATAGCCATCGAAGGTCATGGAAAACTATCGAGCCACGCAAAGGTTAAAACCCTCGAAACGTTCCACAAAGGTAAGCCACCCATTGTCTGCCAAATCTTGGCGGGAATTATCAAACATTAACAGGGCTTGGCTCCCATTGGGTTCAACTCGGACGACTGGTGCCATGAATCGAGCACATGGTAAGGAAAGGGTTCGAATTCACCAACGCATACAGGAGCAGAGCTAGCCGAACCAACAACAATGAACGAGCAAAGGGGTAAGCATTAATGGTAGCATGTGAAGGTCGTGGAGTTATTCACTGCCATGCACAATATTCATTATCCAAGTACAACCGCCAAATTTCATAGTTGTTCAAACAATCATAATAGTTCAACCTTTGAGTTATGCATACAACCAATGAAATCTAATGTGTATATCAATACGCGCCAGCACTATGCCATAGTGCTTAAAACATTCGTCGTATATGTCAATACCAAAATCATATATGCGCTAATGTATCAATCAAACATTTAACCAAAGCGCCAAAACGAATTCATATAGTTGACAAGCCAATAAGTCAAGAAAATATTATCATAAGGATTAGATCATATATATAAAAACAAAAATAAATCATAACCCTTATGCAATTCATAGAATCAATGATTAGGCAAGTCATAAAAAGTATAAATCCATATGCTCAATACCTCACAAACTTAATAAAATCAAGTTATGCAATATAAAAATGTCCAATGAGCATAGTTCAAAACTCCTTTCAACCACATAACGATAAACAAAAGGTAAGTGCAGTAGAAATATCGAAATGTGACTTCAAAAGGAAACGTTTTCACGCTTACATTCCTGAAAACTTAATGAAGACAAATTTGCAAATGTCACAATAAATGAAAGTGTCATCTATTTGAAAAATGTGACGAAAAACTTGATGTTCGCAAGACATAGGTGTAGGCAGCTTATAAGATCATAAAAAAAATGATTTGGCTGCCAACAAATAGGTTGGGCAACAGTCCCTCCATCGTCCTAGGGTGAAGGAAATAAGAAAGTCAGGAGTTGGTGGATCCCATCCATATAAGTATATAGCATTCTCGACTCACTTACTAAGCACTTCATTCATCCAAGTGGTATAGTCTAGGTCTCTGGGTAAGTAACAGGTAAAAACTAAACACATAATTAGGGTAGAAAGGTAAGAAGGTTTGTATCATGCCATGCCATTCCTCCCATGTCGGGGGGTCTATATTTGATACCTCGGAAAGATGAATTAAAGAATTGGTCTAGGGCTAAAGGTCTAGGTATTCAGGTGAACAGGTAGTTGGGAAACACTGAAGTAAAGGTAAAGGTAAGGGTTGATTGACCCCGTCTGGAAAGAGAAGTGTGTATAGTAGTCCCACCCAAGTAAGTGATGAATGAAGCAAGTGTTTAGGGAATCAGTAAATAGGGTATTTCAGGAGGTAAATATAGGTTGGTGAAGTAGGTAGTTTGTAATATTAAGAGTAAACCAAAAGTTCAGGTGCGAAGCTAAGTATGGGGCATAGTGTTGTTCAAGAAATGATGAAAGTACCTACCCAAGAACATACAATCAATCCAAAAGTTTGGTGAGTCAAAAAGGGGGTGGTTAACAAAATTGGTATGTTGGTAAAGCAGGTAGGATAAAGTTCATAGAAAAGTTGTAAGTGTACATCCACCCAAGCGTGTAAGATCTCTGAAGTCTGGTTGTTGTAGTTGTTCCTCAATCCAAGTGGTTCTAGCCAAGGATCCAAGACTGGGCAGATTGTTCTAAGTCTAACTTACATTTATTCTTCCAACTAAAGGTGTGCAAGCAATGATCTGCTGAACCAAGAAAGAAAGTCCTTTATTATAAACATAAAGGGTATGGCCGTATTTCTAAAATCCAAGTAGTTCCAATCTCTTCTCCACTGGAATTCCTCAATTCAAGAAAGTAGGTAGTTCTGAGGATCCCACAAGTTAGCTGTAAAACATCCATTCATCCAGTAGGACTTTCGGGTCCTCCCTAAAAGAAGGTATGGAAAAAGTTCATTTATTAAAGAAGCACAAAACCAAGCATATTTATTGTAGTCTGAAGAGGCTAAGGAGTGATATAAATAATACTAATAATAAGTTTATAAAGAATATATGACATGCATGGCATAATTCAAAGGTGAATCCTATTTTTCTCCAAAGGATCTCCATTGGAGAAGTTAATTTAAGATAAATCCATCCCATTTTTCTCTGAAAGCTTTGGGGAGATGCAGATAATATAATAATGGATCTTATCATGTTCTTGGGTTCCTGGGCAAGCTTTCTTATTCCAGGACTTCAGGCAATTCTAACAAGGCCCAGAGGCTTAAGGAATTATTCCCTTGCTGCAGGGATGAGCTCTTAGGCTTAAGTCTAGCAGCTATAACTCCAAATAAACAGGACCAGCACCAAAAAGAGTAGACCCCCTTCTCACTTTCAAATTTACCAAGTCAAAAGTTAAGGATTAGATGGGTTTGAATGAGTAATATGAAGAGCCTAAAGCAAGCTCGAGTCGAGCCTAATCTGCTAAACAAGTCGACAGGGAGTAATGCTAACTTCTACAAATGGAGACTAACCAATAACCAAACAACTAACAATCCCAAATCCTAGTTAGATGTATCGAAGAACCTTTATTTTCTCCTTAGCTCATGGTACCACAACCTGACATCACCCATAGTTCTCTGGCCAGTCTTATAATTATCTGGTCAAACAACACCTAGAGAAATCAGGAAGATACCTACAGCTAAAGCCCTCGCTGTGATTGTCGGTAGTTCAGTTTAGGTACCTAGGGTTTATCCACTTGAGTTGACTCCTAGCCGCAGACGTGCGTAGGCAAGTCAACTGCTTCACAATCTAATGCTCATGTTTACTTCAGTCCTTCTTCACTACCTCTTCCATTTCTATCGCCTTAGGTAGTTCAGGACCAAATTCCATCTCGTCCTAGGTCCTTGTTTCACCCTTTTGGCTGGACTGCATGAAAAAAATATTGAGGAAATCTAAATACATAAATTTAGAAAAAATGAATTTATGTCAGTCTTAAGAACAGAGTCACTAACCCACCCCCTATTTTTAAGTGTTAGTTCGATATGAAGGCGACTTAGTCTCAATATCATTTTCCCATCTCCCCCATCCAAACTTCTTATTGGGTTGGATAATAGGCCTCATTAATCTATGTTTGTTGCAACCAACCTATTCAATTCATATATATATATGAAAGTAGGTGGTGGGGCTTGGGCTATTTAAAGTCAGAGAAGGGTAGGTGGGTAAACATCCCATCAACTGCTTTAAACCTTCCAGCTATGTCATCAATCGAAGTGAATTAACTTTGTATCTCTTTCTGCAGCGACCCTCCCAACTACGTTCTAGTAAGTCAATGTGTCCCGCTTCCTTCCTTTTTCTACAGAAGACAATGCATTATTCGCACTTCGATGGAATTTGGATGAGATTCAATTCATTATATATATATGTAATGTGAGTTGAAGGTTTAAATAACGTAGTAGCCAAGTAGTTGACTAATGTAGGAGACCAACTATTTCGAATTCATTTGGGCTAACGTTTGAACTAAACAAGAAACGACTCTGCTCCTTATTTGACTTTACTGGGTTTATATGCTCAAGGATGTTGAGGGAAACATATAAATGAATCTTTGACCTTTAGCCTGATAACCATTCCTAATAAGCCCTTTTCACATTCTGTGGGTCAAGACGGGATGGGTCAAAAGTCAAGTAGATAGACACCTATTCGAAGTATTCTTTTTACCAGGTAGGATGGGATTGAACGAAGGTTGAAAACAAAAAAAGGGAAGAGGCACAGAGTGGTTGATTGATGACTAGATGAGGGCTTGGAGTGCTATATAGTGAGCAGATTGGCTATGCTATGAGAGCAATGGGTTGCACTGCTAGGGGTTGCCCGTTGATTCCATTGTTGACCTGTCGATCATAACCAGACCAATGGAACATAAGCCACCTATTATCTTATCAAGTGAATAAATGTGAGCAACGAGAATGAATGAGAAATCCCTCGAATAACAGGGAAAGAAAGAAAGAAAAGGGGGTCAGGGAGAGAAGCGTCGAAGTAGGCATCGGTTTGAGAACCAAATCAACTAATGATAGCAAGATTCATTCCATCCATATGGGCACTCTGGATTGGGTTGCAGGATTGGGTTCTAGATTGGGTTTCTCAATGGATGGATATAGATGATAGGACCAATGCTTTACTGGCTGGCTAGAATGAACGAAGTACCCCATATCAACCAACCTACCTATTTAACCCTTCTCGTCTTACTGAATGACATTCGCTAGAGTTTCAATCGAACAAGGACCCAGGCTAGAGCTAAGGGTTTACCTTACTGACTAATTGAGGGTTGACCTTCCTGCCTGTTGGGGCCCCCTATATGCTACCTGCCTATTTTTTGTGGGGTTGTTACTTCCGCTAGGTGGGTTTGAGCTGAGCTAAGAATTTGCATGCAAATATATCTGCTCAGGCATGGATGGAATGTCTCTTTTAGTCCCGTGTGATAATACCTTCCTGTGTGAAGGTAAAGTCCTAGAATTGGAATAACTAATGCTGACTAAGGTCAGGGTTTAAATTGAAATCAAGGGACCTCAATCGATTCAAGTGAGGGTTTCACTTTCGATTGATCTCTAGAGCTTAGGGTTTGACTTTCCAGGGAGACCCATCCATATTTGGATCCTAAGGCCAACCCCCATAGGCAAAATTTCTATTATATAGGAGTAGGGGGGTGGGTGAAGAATCTATCTTGTGAAACCCCTACCTCCGTCCACTAATCTTATCCTGATGACCCTCCATCTATTCTATTAAGCCCCCCCATCTCAGTCCATATCCATTATGTAGTGTCCCCAAGGCCGAGCCCTTTGTAAGTCTGATGTATGAAATTAATTGTAAATATGTGTTATAGGCTAGTGAGCCAAGTTTGTATAAGACGATGGGCTTATGCGATTATTAAGCCAAAGAGAGAGCCTAAGGGTTGTAGGCCATGGACCTAATTTTGTACTTATATGTATGCAACACATTAATAAAATATAAACACCTCCGCGTGCAAGCTGACACAATCAATGAGTGATGGGGGACTGAGCATCCATAGAGAGGGCAAGGGATTAGGGGCTGGAAGGTGGGAAAAGGGGATAAGTGTTAAGCCTAGGGGGATTAAGCCTTGGGAATAATATTTTATTATTATCTCAAAGAACATGTGCATTTTATGTTGTTTATCCTAAGTTCCTAGCAAGGGGAAAACGTGCAAAGTGGATGCATGCTGATGGAACACATGCAGTTCCAAGGGTGACAAGTGTCAACCATGGTGCATGAGAATAAATAACCAACATGAGCCATGAGAGGGGTTCCTCCTCCATTCGACCCTCGACTGCCAGAAGGTGAACTGGTATAAATCCTACAGAGAAACCCTCGTGCATCCTCTGAACCGAAAACGCATGTATCTGTGTTTGTTATGGGATAGCCAGTACATCCCCTTGTCTGAATAGTTCGAACCTATATTTACCCTTGCATGGATTGTTTTTCACGCGTCCCCGACAACCAGAGTGTGAGACTATCCTATGTTGGCGGATTGAGAAATAAGAAATGACTTGCCATTGTTGAACCTGTTGGAAAGCCCGTGTCTATTTTCCCCATGGGTTGTTGTGACCACGCATTGTTGGACTATGTGTGGCTTGTTGGCCAGTTGTGAAACACTCTCTCTCCAGGTGAGAGAGGTGATTGAGGTTGGAAGAAGAAGTGGCTTGGCCTATGAGCGACTCTCTCTCCAGGTGAGAGAGTGTGCAGAGGAAGAAGAGAACTCCTGGAAGGAACCATGTAGCTACCACAGAGCTCGAAGACTTCTAGTTCGGTCTGTTGTTGTAACCCAAGGCAAGGGAGGTTAGCAGGCAAAGGACTATCTAGGTGACAGAGAAGGTGTATACGCCTGGGGCGGAACATGCATGTGGGGAATGAGAGTCTGTGGACAATGAGCATGGGTGGTTCCTGGGAGAGAATCCCTTCCTTGTGATTGTGTGTTTTCCTTGTAACCTCAACCTAGTCTAGGATTCCTTGCCTTGGGATGGAGCTTAGTCCTAGATCGGGGGTGACCCAGTATTGAGATGACGAATACCGTGGTCTAAGGCTGGGAGGTTCGTGGAAGGCCTGCACTTGGTTGGTGGAACTGACACTATTTCAAAGATAAGTATTAGATGATGCTTTAATTATGTTTTTGTATCTATGTGTATTATAATTATCGTGTATAATCCTGTGCATTTGGATTAATGTTATTGCCATGCATTATTTATGTTAGTAATATTTCTTATGCTTACTCTGAGTTTAAATGTATTTCATTGCTTAAATGCATTTTGTTTTATAACCTGAGAGTGAGTGTTATATTTCCATGAAGTATGGTAAAAGAAAGGTTGCTACAGTTTGGTATCAGAGACAAGGTTTCGACGCTGAGACTAGATGGGCTAGTTGAGTGGTCTTTGGACCAAGGCTGTGAGGAGAAATTGTGTCTGGAGGACCAATTCCAAACCCTGGATTTCTCCGGAGTGTCAAGGAGTTACTTGAACATGCTTACGAGATTAGGAGGTATAGTGGTGTTGTGAAACCACAACGGGTGTGGTATATGGCCACAAGGAGAGAGGACTCCACACTAGTAGTGTTGGAGCCTTGGGATCTGTTCAGGAGGGAAGTAGCGAACCCTCGTGACCATCGGATCGGGAAAACGTGTGCACGGTTTTAAAAAAAAACCTTTGGAGTTGCACAAGAGCGTGGGAATCACGATACATGAACTCTTGAAAACCCAAAAAATTGAGAAGATCTACGTTGTATATCTGGGGGGAAGGCTCAGCCGTTAAATCTGGCAGAGTCACGCTCGAGTTAGTCGCGAAAACCTTTCAAATTTTGCAATGTCGGGAGATGGGAAGTGAGGAAGGTGAACACCTCTGAAACCTGAAATCCCGAAACGATCTACACTGTAGATCATAGGAAGGGCGTTGACCATCTGATTCAGTGGAGGAGTAAACCATAATTTCATGATTTCGGCAAATGAAAGTTCGAGATGTGTGGATGCACGAACTTCCAATGCCCGAAACCCCGAAATGCCGAGAGGATCTGCATTGTAGATCTTTGAAAGATGTGACCATTGGATTTTACTTGAAATGGACGTGGACACATGGATGTGTACCACGTGTGAGTGGGTTGAGAAGAAAAGAGAGAATGGTGGGACCCAATGATGTCGTTAAAAGCAACGTGGACCCTCCTGAACATGCCACATGCCACTGTGGTTGTGGGTGACAACTGTGCTATGTGGGCCTGGAGGGTAAAGTAAATCAGAATTTCGGAAGTCGGGGGTTGGAAAGGAAAGCAAGTTTGAAAGCCTCATGGACCGAAACCCTGAAACTAGAAGTTCGGATGTCCCGAAATATCTGAAGATGGAAGAATCGTAGCGGATTTTAAGGACGACAACTGTGTTGTGGGCTTGGAGAGTAAGGAAACCAAATTTTCAGAATTCGGAAATTGGAATGACAAAAGGTTGGGAGTCACTGAATTGTGAAATCCCGAGTACCGAAGATCCGAAAACTTGAAGTCCTGAAGTCCCGAAAAGTACAGAGACGAGCAAAGCTCAGAAAATTCGTGAAATTGAAACATTTTCATAAATTGGATTGTTTATGAATGATGAATGAATTGTCAAGAAATGAAGGCTTGACAAATTCTAGTCATCTGTGCATTGTATTGCAGAAGGTTGACGAGTGCCAGAACTATTTTGAATTCCCACAAAGTGCAAAGAAATGGAAGAGACACATAATGCTTCTAGTTCAGAAAACAAAGCTCAGAAGAGATAGCGTAGATCTTTTGTAAGTAGAGTGTGCATATCAAGCGTAAGGAGTGCTTATAGAGGGAACTTGTTTTAAGTTCGAAGAATTCCAGGAGATGAGCGTAGAGGGTGCCATATGGGCACCAAAAAGTATTTTGGAAAACATAGAAGGGTTGAGTCCCTTTGAGACTGAGTCAGTTAGAAGCTCAGAGAGAAACAATGCAAGTTCGCACGGTGAGCGCAAGTGTGCGGCAAGGTGAAGTTAAAATTTCATTAACCAAAGCTTGGGAAGGAAAACACTGTCGAATTATTCGAGATCCTTCAAGTTAGGAAGAAAATCAATTCCAGAGGAATTGACGCCAAGATATTTGGAAATAAGTCATTAAGAATTTCAATGAACGGTCGGAATTATTCGTGGAGAACTCATGAAATCGCGAGGACCGTAAGATAGCCAGAAGTTGGAAGGTGGTTAGTGCATGGAGAAACTCGCCACCCTAGGATTTAGAGTAAACATGGGTCATTGGTCGTGGTTGGTTTTGAACCATTGGATCATTTCATGAATTTGGGGATCGTGAACTTGGAGCGTAGGCCAAATTCTTTGTCACTCCAAGTCCCGAAATGCGATAGAGATTAACAAGGGTAGAATCAGATGGTGGAGCGCTTCCAGGAAGAAGTGTCGAAAACCCATGAGCTGTCAGATCCAGCCAACTACGAGGAGTATAATGCTAAGATTCATTCAACACTTGAAAACTCAAGGGAGGTATTGAACCGTCGATCTCAAGGAAGATCGAACCATTGATTTCTTTCATTAGGAAATCGAAAAATCCAAAGTTGGGAAAACAGAGGAATTTGTTCTCGAAAATCCTGAAACATGAAATTCCGATTCGCGAGGAGAGATCTAGACCATTGATTCATGGCGAGTGTCAGTCATTGATCTGACACACTTGAATTCTATGAAGACGGAAGTTGAAAAGGGAAGAGAACTGTTTTCTAATTCATGAACCGCAAAGTTCGGATTCATGAAAAAGGATCCACACCGATGGATTACGAGGACATTTGAGTCATTATATCTGACTCAAGTGGATTTCAGAAAGCTAGAGATCAGAAGAAAAGAGGGGAAGCTATTTTTCCAAACCCCGAAATGTGAATTGTCGATTCGCGAGGAATTGATTTGGACCGTCGAATCTAGAAGGATGTGGACCTTGATCTGAGGCAAATGGGGTTCGGGAGTTCAGACCTCCAGAGAAAGGAGGAGTGCTAATCCTCGATGTTCGTTAAGGGAAAAGTCCTTGTTGGGCCCCAACAGCTCCCCCTATATTTTTACAAAATTTTATGGGCCCCTATTAGAATCTTGATAATTATAATAAGCTACAGAATCAACATTTTCAAATAGTTCCATACCTGGGCTTGATTTGAGACAAACTTAAGATATTCACTATAGTATGAGACATTTTTTACAAGAGTATATGCCAAAATTTAGAAACGAACATAAAAATATCAATTTAAACAAAAACGTTAATTTTTATCAAATGTTTACTTTCGTTTAAATTATGATTATGTGCTCATTATTTTGCTCATTAGCAAGTTTGACTATTTTGAATAATATGTTCAATATTTCATCAAATAATATCTTGGTTTGTTTCTCATTTTCATGAAATCATTGGGTGATGTTACTTAATTAAATTCTTTTTTTATCTTGCATTTCATTTCAAAATAATAATAATCAAAGAATTATCTATTATTTGTTTGATTTTGTAAAAACTAAAATTAATGTTTTTTCTTCATTAACTTGAAGCTTCTAGGTCATATTTGAAAACAAATTATAAATAATGTTTGTTTATAAGTTTTAGTTAGATTAAATTCATTTTTATTCACAATTTTTAGGTTATTAATTTAGGTTTCTTTTTGTTTCACAGGTTTCTATTATCAAGTATTTGATACGGATTTGATCGTGGCTTGATTTTATTATCCAAATATGTTCAATATGATTGATCTAAAAATAATTTTGGATTGCTACAATTAATTTTATGAGCAACAACAGATAAAATTTGGAAAGGCGTCAAGATCAGATAGGCGATTTTGCATAACTGATTACAGCCAAACCATGAGGATTTTGAAGAAACGGTTGAAAACCCAGAACTAAAATGGACCCATTTACCTTCCGCGCAGATATTTTCCCAAAAAAATGCACGATCTGAGAGATATTTGGGTCTCTTTTAGAGGAAAATTTTAGGTGGCAGAAATTAATAGTGACGCCTAGATTGTTCATTCATTTTATAAATATATGAGAAAGATCAAGAGCCAGGGAGATCCAAGAATTGGAGAGGAGTATTTTTATCCTTTCTCTTTTGTATATTATATATTTTGTAAACTTTTTATTTCTTTTCAAATGGATTAATGGATAGCTGGAATCTTTGGGAGAATGGACGAGTATTTTCAAAGAAGAATATGGAATTCCAGGTAAAATGATTTTATTTTAATATAATATCTTCATATTATTTGAATAATTGATTATGAATTGATTTAAATATCTTTAGTCTTTTTTATCAACACATGGTTAATTATTATCATTTATGTATTAATTTTTCCAATCTTTAAAGTCTATTATCCAAAAAAATTCTTCCAGAACTACAGAATGGACAAGTGATTCAAAAAACTTAATAGAAGGGCATATATGCATTTTGGCTTTAACCTTTTGTTTCTAATGTTGTTATTAATGTTTTTTTTAATCATGTTACATGTGCAGGTCTGATATTTTTAGATTAAATGATCTTTGATGTGTAGGTGGTTGATATTATAAACACCATCTATCATTTGCTTCAATCAAAATATAAGTACTATGATTATATCTTCGGTTTAAATAATGAGATTTATCTTTGAGTTTTAAATTGAATGATAAAATGCATAGATTGCTTCCAGATTTATCTTGCTGTAATCATGTATAATTATGAGATCACAGGTTTATGTTTGTGTTTCCTTTTCTATCATTAAAACCTAAGATGCCAATAAATGTTCTGAATTTATTTAGAACAGACATAAGGTTCATTGCAGATTTCTCTCTTGGACATGGCAGTTGGATGTTCACCACTCATGCAGATTCTTGGATACACCTCACTAATTCACTGACATGATAGATTCTTTGTATTTTTCTATCATTTACATATCATTAAAACTAGAATGTATGGTTCAGCTTTGACTATCCACATGTTCATGTTTCATTAACTGTTTTTGCAAGATTCTTTAAATTTATAAAAGAAAAAAAATAAATATTTTTATGTTCTTTCTTTATCTGCTTCCTAGAAGCAATCATTTTTCACATCGAATTTCATAAGTTTCGATTAAAACTTGCATCTTGTAAATCATGTAAATAAACGAGACTTGTCTATATTCTGCTTAAATACAACTACTATAGTTACATTTGAACATATGTACATATATATAGTGTGTTTAGTAATTAGTTAGTTATTTCTCTCGTTTATTTGTTTCTTTTAGGATTCTTAGATTGGCTAACGGAGCCATTAAACCTGTCAGAATGAGTTATACCAAAAGGCTTGGGTTATTTAGACAACCCCGGACTGGACTCACTCTTCCAGTTGATGGATGGTCAATTTTGCCCGTAAGAAGTCCCGTAGCGTTCGGAAGTTGGGGCCCCAGGTCATAGCTAGAGGTCACGCTAGTGGAAGTTAAAGGAAGAGCTAGCACGCGCTAGGCTCTTGTTTCTAATTTCTGAGATAGAGAGAGTCGAGGGTGACTCATATCAAAACACCCGGTACGTGAAATCCTGAAATGCCTTCGAGATAGGTACGTGGTCATAGCCGATGGCCATGTGGGAGAAACTTGTGCCACCGCTAGTTCTCGCAGGAGAGTTTTCACGCAAGGCCTGTGGTTTTGTTTTGTGGGGGTTCTAGTAGGGACCCAAAGAGCTACTCTAGTTTAGAGAACTGAAGACCCATTGACTGGGAGGTCAACACACCCCCCTGAGGTGGGGAAACTGCATCGAAAGTGCTCAGGGAAGGAATAATCATGCACAATGATTACAGTAGAGAGCACAAGAAGATTCAGGAATCCTAGAAGAATTGAATGCTTGTGGGATCCGCAAGAAAAAGTGTTAAAGGGAGAAAGAAGTTGCTGCAATTTGTAGCAGAAAGTATGTTTTGGCTCATTGGGACATGCAGAGGAAAGAATGCTTGCAAGTTTCATTTTTTGTTGTTAATCTTGTGACATAATGAAGGAAACAACAGAGAGGAGAAGTGCTAGTTATAAGATTCATAAAAGAAGCATGACAACTTCTACTACTATCAGATATTTAGGTAGTATAATTTTTAATGGCAGTCATGCAGGTATGATTTTCATCACTCTTTTTGCATAATTGTTGAAAGGAAATTATGGTAAGAATTTCCTCATCCAAAGTTATGTTATTAAATCACATGATTATATTATTTGAATGCATACTAGCAGATGTGGTAAAGGTTGTAGGCCTGTGTTAATTCAAAGCCTTTTATCTTCTGAATGCATGCATTGACATAGTAGAATGTCATGTTAATTTGGTTATGGGGTAATAACCAAAGGATGAAAAGATAAGAACTTGTTACAATAATGAATTCCAGAAAGTTAGTCATGTATGAGACCAGGACATGGTTGGATATGGCAAGGTACAAATATGAAAAGATTATCAGCCACACTAGGTACTAGAAGCTTCCTACTTTTAAATAAACTTGGGCTGCAACCTTTATGCTAACAGTAATGAACACCGCAAAATTATATTCTTGGTGTAGTGTTCGGGTTGGAAAGGAAGGCATCCAATTAATTGGAAAGATAATGGGAAGTGTATGGAGAATGTGGCAACACATTGACCAGAATTCCAACCCATGGATGGTGAGATACATGATTGAGATAGAGAGCATTATGTAATTCAATGCAAGGTGCACTGAATAAGAATGCATTGAGAATCACACTCATCCATAATAAGTGATATAATTGCATACTATGTGCAATGGTTGAATATGTTTGGTAAGTACATGCATATATATTATTGCATGGAAATAATTATGTTGATGGCTGAAATGTTGCTAACCCCTGAAATTGAGAACATTTCAGGAACTGTTAAACACTGCAACAGGAAAGTTACAAG
>ML779828.1:260419-273372 GCA_009831015.1 Picea engelmannii | reverse complement strand
AGGCCATTCAATGTAAGGTGGACTAGGTCCACTATATTATTAAATAAGGCCCACTATGGTAGTTAGATATAATAAATGGGTAATTAGATATAATAAATGTAAGATGACTTCTTAGAAGGTTATACTTCTAGAATATTCCTCCTATAGAACGTTCTTAGGTGATGGTAGTACTATATAAGGGGTGCAAGAAATGTAATTGGATATGAATATAATTAGTGTATTTGGAGTGGTATCTCAATAGGAGGATGCTTGCTCGAAGAGGCAAGTGAACATGAGAGGATCCCTTCCACAATAGGATCCATTGTATGGTGTTGCCCTACCTCAAGGGTTTTGGATATTTCTTGTGTTCATTGTTATGGTGAATGGTTTATGGTTTATTCTTGGTTATTTCTGAAATATATTTGTAGATCCAGTATAGGTACTTAAGAGGATCTCATGGAAGAAGAAGATGGGAAAAATCAAGTTAATGATCCCATGGAAGAAGATGATGGGACAAATCAAATGATCCAAGATTTTTTTTCGTAGCTGGATGATCAGGATGGGGACAATGCTGGTATTTATGATGAACCTATATTAGAAAAGGAAAATAAACAACTTTATGAAGGATCAAGAGCAAATCTTCTCTCTGCTACATTACTCCTAGTGAACTTAAAGGTTATGAATAATTTGTCGAACACTTGTTTGACACATATCCTAAGGTATGTAATATGTTTCATCTCAAATTATACATAAATGTTGATTTTTTTTCTATTTGTTTTTATTGTTAAATAATGTGTAAAATAAGAATGATTTTTTTATGATTAATATTCTTACATTAACTAGTTATTTGTTATGTTGTAGATTGTTAGGTGAATTCTTGTTACCATCGTCAAATATTTTACCTCACGCATATCGAGATTTGCCTACCATTATGAAAGACATTGGAATGCATTATAAAACTATAGATGCATGTCCTAATGACCATATTGTATATTATGGACAACATGCTTCAAAAATAGAATGACCGCAATGTATTATCAGTAGATATCGAACCGATCAAGTAACAAAAGAGTGCCTTGAAAGGTTCTTCGTCATATTCCCATAATTCCACGTTTGCAACGATTTTTCAAGTGTGAAAGTATAGCATAATTTATGGATTACCATGCACGTAACATAAGTCGAGATGGTGTTCTTTGAATGTCTGTCGATGGTTCTGCATTTAGGCAAATTGAGGAAAAATGGACAGATTTCAAAGATGAACCTCATAATGTTAGGCTTTCATTAGTAGCTGATGGTGTTAATCCATTAAGAGAGATTAGGTCTGTTTACTCAGTGTGGTCTATTTTTGTTATCAACAATAACATTCCTCCTTGGATGTCAATAAAGAGGGAGCACATAATGTTGACAATGATTGTTCCAGGTATTTATTTACATTAATTTTTTGAATTCAACATTTTCATTTGTTTCAATTTTTGCATAATATATTTTGTTTATTTATTTAATTATATATATTACATGATATAATTCATATAGTAATTATGTGTAATTTCAAACAATTAGGTATGTACCAGGTTAAAGATATGAATGTATATATCGAGCCTCTTTTCAATGAGCTACTAAAGTTATGGGTTGGCATCACAATGTATGACAAATGTAAACCAATCGAGGAGAATATATTTAAATTCCATGGAATACTTTTATGGAGAATTAATGATGCCCCTCGACTAAAACATTTTTTTGGTCTGTAGCATTCTAATATTGGTCTTTAATACTATATAATTTTTTAATGTTATCATGGTGCATGTTTAATTTTTAAATAATCTCATCATATAATTGACATTAATCCATTTGTTGTAGGTCTTCAAACAAAGGGTAAATTTTCATGTCCAGTTTTTGGCCCTAAGATGAAGTATCGTCATTCAAAATTTTTATGAAATATGGTGTTTGATGAGTATAGGCACCTTCTTCCTAAGAATCACAAGTATTGTACTACTAAAAAACATATTTTCAATGGGAAAGAAGAGACTGGTTTAAAACCACGAAGAATGACACCTCACCCATGGAGGTTGGAATATAATAGAAATCATCAAGGTACTCAATTTCATAATGTATCGACGTAGATCATGTAATTTTTTGAATGTTTATTTTAATCATTGAATTTATTTTACCGTATTTGATAATTATTTTTGTGATTTCTTTTGTGCTTCATGAAGGCTACAATCATCATGAAGGTATTAATAATGGGCTTCCATGAGGAATGAAATGTTATCCCGCTCAATTCATGAGGTTTCCCTACTATGAGGAGCTAAAAATAGCTCATTTGTTTGATACAATGCATATAAGGAAGAATGTGACTGAAACATTATGGCGAATCAGAGATGGTAGGAGGGACAAAGAAAAAATTGTCAAAATTTGTACTGATATTCAGGAAGCCAATCATGCAATATGAAGTGTGATCTGATATTAAAATAGATTAGATGGATTAATAGACCGAAATAACCTTCCATGGTTATTAACAAAGAAACAAAGCAATGATGTAAAAGAGGTCATTCAAAGAATTAAATTTCCCATAGTTTTTTCTTCAAACATAAAAAATATATTAACGAAGAAAGGTGAATTTGGTGGGGTAAAAACATATGATTGGCATACCTTCGTTAAGGTAATAATTTTGGTATACAATATATTTATATATATTGACCTTATAGATCTTTTATTTTTTCATTTTTTCTTGTCTACTTTGGTCGAAACAAATAACGATTCATTTTGTTGTTATCGTATGTTCTACTACTATCTCTCCCAAACGACTTTGAAAACGACATCAAACAAGTTATATATGATCTTGGAAAATACATGAGGTAAGTAGTTGTGATTTATATGCAAAATTTTCTTTCAAATTTTAGTTGTACTTAATGTAATATATTATATTATGTTATGTTGAAACATGTTATTTTCTTGTGTCATGATCTCATGTAGATGGTTGTCATTGAAATAAATCCATGAAGATGATATAAAGTATTGGAAGAGAGAAATTCGTCGTCTAATGTATAAAATGCAAAAGTATATACCTCCAACATTTTTCAATGCACAAGAACACTACCTCATACACCATGTTGAGGAGATTGAAATTTGTGGACCTGTTCACACAAGGTCAATGTGGATGGTGGAGAGGCACTTGAAATCATTGAAGGTGTTGGTTAGACAAAGAGCATGTCTTGAGGGTTCTATGGTGGAGGGATACATGGTATATCAATCCATGGTGTATATTAGTCAGTATCTACCTAAATTAGAAGCGCCAACTATGCATGCAGTGGATCACATTTGGGATGTGAACTCCATCAAAAAAATTTAGGATCAGAAGCATTTGTTGGGGCAAGGTATAATGAAAAAAACGAGAGGTAATATATTAATAATTTTTAAAATTTATATTAATAATACATATAAAATTTCTGTTTTTTGTGTATATGATCATACTCATTAATATATTAATACAATTTATTTCATAAATTATAAATATTTATAATTACTTGCATATTGTACGTTATAACTAATATTTAATATTGGTGAATTATGTTTTTTTGATTCATTTGCTCAAGAGTGGGATGCACTACATTTATACATTGAAAATAATCTTGACTGGATGAATGTATGGATTGAAAGATGTAAACAACATAATGGAGGTATGTTATCATGGAAACGACTATCTGAGTTGGTTTGAGAAGCTCGTTGTAATGGAGATGCCAATGTTACGCAGAGGAAAATTGATTCAGAATATGGTTTGAAAGATGGACAGGTAAGCAAATTCACCCATTTTATTCAATTGTTTATATTATATTAATGTGACTACATGTGTGCTATATTTTCAGATGCTTTCAAAATTATATAAATATATGTTAATTTATTAATTGATAATGCATCTTTTACATATATGACATACTGTAGTTGAAACACCACAAGGCTATGTGGTGCAATGGTCGTAAATTTCACATCAAACAATTGGATGAAACCAGGAAAACTTCTGATAGTGGGATAACTACAGTATTCCAGGTCACTAGTGTTTCCTCTAGGGGTGAAAGATATCCCTGAGAATATGAAAATAGATACTATGGGTATTTAAACGATATACTTGAGTGTGACTTTAATTCCTTTAAATTAGTTATGTTCGATGTCAAATGGTATAGGTTACGAATGCATGAACGCAATGAAGAAATAAATGTTATTCAACATGCCAACAGATTTCCAATGATTAAAACAACGATGTTTGAAAGAGGACATGATCGCTATGTTTTTCCAAGCCAATTTGAACAATCCTTTTAGTCAAATATTCCAGGTGAAAGGGATTGGTCATTTGTTGTTAGATGTGATCCAAGAGGAAGGCCAATTAAGTATACTCATTTATAGGAAGAAGATGATATTGAATATCATGAAGATGATTCGAAAGATCAAACAGAGCCAGAAGATCATGGACGGTCAACATATGAAGAAGATGAAGAAGATCATGATCCAGGCGTAGGAGACTATATTTCAATTCTTGTTGATGATGTCAATGAAAATATCCTCAAAAATGACATTGATGATGATGATGATATCATCAGTCCTTTCAACATATTTTCAGAACCAGATGATGATACAGATGTCGAGTTTGATGAAGAAGATCAAGATAGAGAATAAGGATGATTACACGAATGTTGAGGTTGGATTAGGTACGTGACTATATAATATTTTAATTTGTATGAATAATTCTCTTAAAATAATTTACTTATAATGTCATGGGTTAATTACATGTTTTAAAGTTAATTGCAATGTTTTTATATCCTATGTTATATGTTGTTTAATTATTATTTGAAACCTAAAAGTATTTGATAATATACTAAAGCATGTGGTAGATTAAAAATATCATTTAGAAATAAATAATTTCATGTACCTTCATTAATTTTTTTTTTGTAGTTTCTATGCATGAATCTTAATAGGACGTTCCTTTCAATTATTTTCTATTTTATAGATTGGGTTTTGGGGATCAATTGAGAGTGATGTGAGGGGGGAGGGGAGGGGCCATATAAGCTTCCACCTTCACGTGGTTGGCCTTGTTCAGTAGAGGATAAATTATTATTGAAACCAAGAGAAGCTCTTTCATTTTTATACCATCAAGATCGTATAAGATTTCATCAATATTGTTACATATTTGAATCTTCTTAGAATTGAGATTCGTTACATAGTCCTTGAAAAAATACAAAAGACTTATGTAGCAGATATTAATTTGGTCTTTGTGTGGGAAATTTTATGCCATTAGTATGTTTTGTATAAAAATAATTGATCTTGGGGACTACACCATGGTTAAGGGACGAGGAACAAGGAACAAGGAATGAAGAAAGAAAAACAAGGAACAAGGAACGAAAATTATATGATGACTAGACACCAGCAATAGTGACCTGTGAATGGGGCCAACATTGAAATTTTTTCAAACAGTTTTTGTATGCACTGAAATTTGTCATGGATAGACTATTGACATGCCTTAACAATATGGGAGGGTTTTTGGACTCAAATTTGACTGACACACCTACTTTCTTCCATCATCAATTCATCATGTAAACCATAAACCCTAATTTTCTTTTAAAGTACACAATTTGGTTGACACAAGTTTTAGGTTTTTGTCAGTCTTTCTTCATTTTTCTTTCAGGTTCTTCATTAATGTATATACAATGTATCTGCATCATAGTTGTGATAAAAAATTCCTCTTTTTCATTGATTTTTTAATCAACACCATCAAGATACTAGAGGTGGGCAACAATGCCATGTGAATGGGGCCAATGTTAAAATGTTTTCAAACTGTATCTATATGCGTTGAAATTTGACCTGGATAGACTATTCACATGCCTTAATGATCTAGGAGGGTTTCTGGACTCAAATTTGACTGAGACACCCACTTTCTTCCTTCATCAATTCATCATGGAAACCATAAACCCTATTTTTCATAAGTTCTAGCAGATATGTTAATGATTCCATGTTTGATATTTGTATTTGACTAAACGTCCAACTAGCTTGCAAAGTATCAAATTGAGATTTCAAGTTGATAAACCAAATATGAAATGAATCCAAGAATCATTTGATATCATCACAAGAGAGACAAATGTAAATAATATTGTGATGAATTTGCTATACTATCGACGAAAAAAGTTTGGTCATAGTATAACTAATTTGTTGCAAGAATATTGTGTCTAATTTGAATGGTGTTACATGGTTTCCAAGGAGTATAGGGCTTATATTATGGTGAATGTAGTGTAGTCTATAAGAACAATCTCTATGCCAAACCTCAAAATGGATAGTACCATATCTTGTTCATAAGATAAATATTCTTGGTATGTCTCCTTTGTGGTGGCTCAAGCCCTCAGTACACACGATGCCTTACAATGAAATGTAAGAATTTTACTATTGAATGATAGTGTTATGTCACCCGTGGTTAAGGAAAGAACTTAAGGTTCTTAGGTCCTATTTTAATCTTCTTATAATTGAGATTCGTTACATAGTCCTTGAAAAAAGACAAAAGACTTATGTAGCAGATATTAATTTGGTCTTTGTGTGGGACATTTTATGCCATTAATATGTTTTGCAAAAAAATAATGGATGTTGGGGGCCACACCATAGTCAAGGAATGATGAAAAATAAATAAGGAATGAGGAATGAGGAACATATAACAAGGAACAAGGAACATAAATTGTATGAGGACTAGACACCGACAACAGTGACCTATGAATGGAGCCAACATTGAAATTTTTTCAAACAGTTTTTGTATGCTGTAAAATTTGTCATGGATAGACTATTCACATGACTTAAAGATATGGGAGGGTTTCTGGACTCAAATTTGACTGACACACCCACTTTATTCCATCATAAATTCATCATGTAAACCATAAAACCTAATTTTCTTTCAAAGTACATAATTTGGTTAACGCAAGTTTTAGGTTTTCGTCAGTCTTTCTTCATTTTTATTTCAGGTTCTACATTAGTGTATATACAATGTATCTATGTCATAGTTTTGATGAAAAATCCCTCTTTTTCATTGATTTCTTAATCAACACCATCAAGATACTAGAGGCGGGCAACAATGACATGTGAATGGGGCCAACGTTGAAATGTTTTCAAACTGTATCTATATGCATTGAAATTTGAGCTGGATAGAATATTCACATGCCTTAATGATATGGGAGGGTTTCTGGACTCAAATTTGACTGACACACCCACTTTCTTCCATCATCAATTCAGCATGGAAACCATAAACCGTACTTTTCATATGTTCTAGTAGATATGTTAATGATTCCAAGTATCATATTTGTATTTGACTGAATGTCCATCTAGCTTGCAATGTATCAAATTGAGATTTCAATTTGATAAAGAAAATATGAAATGAATCCAAGAATCATTTTATATCTTCTCAAGAGAGATGAATGTAAATAATCTTGTGACGAATTTTCTATACTATCGACGAAAAACGTTCGTCCGTAGTATAGCTAATTCATCGCAAGAATATTGTGTCTAATTTGAATGGTGTTACATGGTTTGGAAGGAGTGTAGGTCTGATATTATGGTGCAATGTAGTGTAGTCTATAATAAAAATATCTATGCCAAACCTCAAAATGGATAGTACCATATCTTGTTCATAAGACAAATATTCTTGGTATGTTTCCTTTGTGGTGGCTCAAGCCCTCAGTACACATGATGCCTTACAATGAAATGTAATTATTTTACTATGGAATGATAGCGTTATATCACCCATGTTTAAGGAAAGAACTTAATGTTCTTAGGTCCTATTTGAATATTCTTAGGATTGAGATTCGTTACATACTCCTTGAAAAAAGACAAAAGACTTATGTAGCAGATATTAATTTGGTCTTTGTGTGGGATATTTTATGCCATTAGTATGTTTTGTAAAAAAATAATGGATCTTGGGGACTACACCATGGTCAAGGAATGAGGAATAAGGAACAAGGAACGAGGAAAATGGAACAAGGAACAGGGAACAAAACTTTTACAAGGATTAGACACTGACAACAATGACCTGTGAATGGGGCCAACCTTGAAATTGTTTTAAACAGTTTTTGTATGCATTGAAAATTTTCATGGATAGACTATTGGAATGCCTTAACGATATGGGAGGGTTTATGGACTCAAATTTGATGGAAATTCCCACTTTATTCCATCATCAATTCATCATGTAAACCATAAACCCTAATTTTCTTTCAAAGTACACAATTTGGTTCACGCAAGTTTTAGGTTTTCGTTAGTATTTCTTCATTTTTCTTTCAGGTTATACATTAATGTATATACAATGTATCTGTGTCATATTTGTGATGAAAAATCCCTCTTTTCCATTGATTTCTTAATCAACACCATCAAGATACTAGAGGTGGGCAACAATGACATGTGAATGGGGCCAACATTGAAATGTTTTCAAACTGTATCTGTATGCATTGAAATTTGACCTGGATAGACTATTCGCATGCCTTAATGATATGAGAGGGTTTCTGGACTCAAATTTGACTGACGCAACCACTTTCTTCCATCATCAATTCATCATGGAAACCATAAACCCTACTTTTCATATGTTCTAGTAGATATGTTAATGATTCCAAGTTTCATATTTGTATTTGACTGAAGGTCCAACTAGCTTGCAAAGTATCAAATTTAGATTTCAAGTTGATAAAACAAATATGAAATGAATCCAAACATCATTTTATATTGTCACAAGAGAGACAAATGTTAATAATCTTGCGACGAATTTTCTATACTATCAACAAAAGAAGTTCGTCGATAGTATAGCTAATTTGTCGCAAGAATATTGTGTCTAATTTGAATGGTGTTACATAGTTTGCAAGGAGTGTATGGATTATATTATGGTGCAATTTAGTGTATTCTATAAGAACAATCTCTATGCCAAACCTCAAAATGGATAGTACCATATCTTGTTCATAAGACAAATATTCTTGGTATGTTTCCTTTGTGGTGGCTCAAGCCCTCAGTACACATGATGCCTTACCACGAAATGTAACAATTTTACTATTGAATGATAGTGTTATGTCACCCATAGTTAAGGAAATAACTTAAGGTTATTAGGTCCTATTTTAATCTTCTTATAATTGATATTTGTTACATAGTCCTTGAAAAAAGACAAAAGACTTATGTAGCAGATATTAATTTGGTCTTTGTGTGGGACATTTTATGACATTAGTATGTTTTGTACAAAAATAATGGATCTTGGGGACTACACCATGGTCAAGGAATGAGGAACAAGGAATAAGGAAAAAGTAATGAGGAACATAGAACAAGGAACAAGGAACAAAAATTGTACGAGGACTAGACAACGACAACAGTGACCTATGAATGGGGCCAACTTTGAAATTTTTTCAAACAGTTTCTATATGCACTGAAATTTGTCATGGATAGACTATTGGCATGCCTTAATGATATGTGAGGGTTTCTGGACTCAAATTTGACTAACACACCCACTTTCTTCCATCATCAATTCATCATGTAAACCATAAACCCTAATTTTCTTTCAAAGTACACAATTTGGTTGACACAAGTTTTAGGTTTTCATTCGTCTTTCTTCATTTTTATTTCAAGTTCTACATTAATGTATATACAATGTATCTGCATCATATTTTTGATGAAAAATACCTCTTTTTTGTTGATTTCTTAATCAACAAAATCAAGATATTAGAGGTGGGCAACAATGACATGTGAATGGGGCCAATGTTGAAATGTTTTCAAACTGTATCTGTATGCATTGAAATTTGACTTGGATAGAATATTTGCATGCCTTAATGATGTGGGAGGGTTTCTGGACTCAAATTTGACTGACACACCCACATTCTTCCAACATCAATTCATCATGGAAACCATAAGCCCTACTTTTCATATGTTCTAGTAGATATGTTAATTATTCCAAGTTTCATATTTGTATTTGACTGAATATCCAACTAGCTTGCAAAGTATCAAATTGATATTTCAAGTTGATAAACCATTCACTTGGCTCATATCATTATATTATACTTTGGCACGTATTTTCCATCCCCATGTTGTACTATATTGAGATCCCATTTTGTCTCATTCACTTGGCTCCCTTATGCCACGCATATCATTGTATCATTTTTATGAGATTTTTTAATGAGTATAGATATGCCTAACTTGTCCCTATTGGGATCTTGTACACTTATCACCTTTTGAATTTTTTTTTGATAAGTGGTACTCTATGGCTCATCTGCAGGTGGTCTTCCTTCCTTGGACCCTTGTCTCCCTCCTTGGTCCTCTTTGAGCATTGCAAATAAAATTGTGATGTATTTTGGTCATACAATTTCCTCCTAACCTCACACATCATGGGGAAGTATGTTATCACCTAAAAACTAATCAATTGTGAAATTTCCCCAAGCTTTTGTTGAAATATACCATTATCAACATGTTTACTATCCATTTCACCTCACTTCCCACCTCCACTAGACTTCTATAAGTCGCTAGGAAAAATCCTAATTTTGACCCATTAAAGCTAGCGCAAATAATATCCCTAAAATGTCTGTCATCGTGTGGAAGGTACCCCAAAAAGATACAATGACGCATCAAAATCACAATTTTGATTGTTCCCGGCCCAAATTTTCCAGAAAGGGAAAGTAGTTATCAATGGAAATTTCTAAACTCTAGTTGATATTCCTATCCTTGATTTTGTCATATTTAACAACTATTTTATGACCATGTCAAGGGTGTTTAACCACCACTTTTCCTATAAATAAAGGATTGCGGTCATTCCATCCATCCATCCAACCATAGTAGGTACATGCGGCCAAAACCACATTAGATATCTTCAGGACTCCTTCCTCTTGATAGTGTTTTATGTGTTTTGATAACTCAACCAAGGAGGGAATATATACACATCAAGGAATTCACAAACCCTCCCAAGAAGGAGGCTTTGGAGCCACATATTCAAAAAGTCTATTGCCTAGGTGATATATTTGATCTTTCTATTCGTTATGCAGATATTCTTTGCATTATTTCAACCTATTTGTTCATGCTTATTGTTCTAATTTCTTGGTTTTCTTTATTGTCACATGAATATACTAGGGTTTGAAGATTTGTGAAGAATATTTAGGATATGATTTTCATGTTCTACTTTCATTTTTGTCAGGATCTAATTCATAACCATTAGATTAGTACATTGTGTATACCATTGCTGCAATTTATACCCAACACTTGGTGATTATGCTACTTATCTTGTGAGAGGAGTACTTGGCTCCATTTCCTTCTAGATGCCTTGAGTTAATGTTATTGACTGATGTTCTATTGGTTCCTGGTTTGAAGAAGAATATTCTTTCGGTTTGTTGTATCATATATGTACGTTGGAGAGTTGAATTTGAGGGACAACATTACACCATCAATGATTGTAGTTTATATAGTCTAAGGACTTTTTCTAGAGGGGTGAGAGAAGGTGGTCTTTATGAGTTACTTGTTGATCTTGTGTCACTTGTAAATTCTAGTGAGAAGCTAGATTATCCTTCTATAATTGAGGAGGCATGTGCATATAATAAATGGTAGGATGTCATAGAGACAGGTCCAAAACCTATCGTGGAATCAATGATTAATTCTAAGATTACAACCGATGCGAGTGTTATACACTATAGGGACAAGGTTACTAAATTATATTAGATAGAGGGTGTTGACCATGATGTTACTCTTGCATAAATATTTTGGGAAAAATATGGAATTGACCTAGTTCATGTTGTTTTAGTTTCCATAGGTTTTGAGGTTCATGAGAGATATCATCATTTTCATATGTTGTTCATCACATTATGTGGGTTGTTACCTATAACATGAGATTGGTATTTTAGGATGTATGTGACTTGTGCATATTTATATATTTATGAATTTGATAGATGTGATTCACTTATCTTGGTCGTGTATGGAGATATGATTATCTTTCAGGATGTCTTAAATAGATAATGATGTGATTTTCGTTGATTTTGGCCCACGATGTTGACTTAAGGTATGATGGAGTTAGGTAGGTGTATTATGACCCAAATTTATGCTCCTTCAAATTGACAAGTGGTTATCACTCATTGAAGTTTCGAGATGATGTGATAAAATCCTAAGCTTACAATAGATCACGGCATGCTCCTATTCTGGCCAACATCAAATTCTTCAGTAGCTTAATAGTAAAAATGATCCTTCAATGCAATGTGCCCCCTTCAAAACTCTTCAGCAGCTTGAAGATGCGACTTCCTCCATGCACAACAAATAAGATTTTGGCGGACGGCTTCTCCATGCAACAGATTGATGGAAGGCTCCTGGTGAGATAGACGGATGGCTCCTCCAAGCAACAACTCAGTAATCACTAACCTGCTCTTATTATTATAAGAGTGTTTGGTCACTTTGCACACAAACCTATTACTAATAATTGGTAACAACAAAAATTTTGGTGTTAATTGGGTTTAGTTTGTGATTGTTATCCTGTACACCAAGATTAATGAAAGGAAGAGATATTTAAAAAATGAGATGAAATTTGGTGAATAAAAATATTTATAAAAAAGTTTTTGCAAATACATAAATTCATTTTTTTGGTAAATCAACTAAATTTATATTGATATGCAGCTTATATGACAATACATTGATTAATTTTTTTTAACCCATATTGTTTTCAATATTCCTTGTAGGTCGCACTAACCATTGTCATTGACCATCTCATACAAAAGGATGTCAATATCAACAAGATAAACAAAATCCCTGTTCAAATTTAGCTCTAATAACAAGATAAACACCAAACTGTTATATGAGACCCCCTTGCTTGTGGGACAAGGGATCCCCTCCACCCAGTGATTTGACTCATAAATTCTATGGAGGTACACACACCCTACCCCTCTCTAGATTTGAACTTGTGACCTCTTAGGAGAAAACACATGTTCTTAAACATTAGACCCACTATAATATATAATTTATAT